>JAGYIB010000318.1:0-11067 GCA_024244615.1 Ascosphaera pollenicola | reverse complement strand
CTGATAAGAACCGGCATCATTGGTCTAGTGGTAGAATTCATCGTTGCCATCGATGAGGCCCGTGTTCGATTCACGGATGATGCAAGAAGACCTTTTTTTCAAATTAACTCGTCTTTTTGTCTTTTTGTTGACCTCAGGCAAACCCTTCATTATAAGCTTCTTCTCAGAGCTAATCCTGCCAATCCTCCCAATTGAAGAGGCATGAACGTCCGCGTGCAAGGTAAGGTTCCGCTTGTCATGGGCAACTGTAGATTGAACGTGGCTTCTCCGCTTGGGCATCTTGTGAACGGGGTAAATGGAGGCGAAACGCTTCAGCCATACTGGTATCAATAATCACATATGGCCCCGTCCTTGGTAGCCCGTCAGACTGCACCCCCTGATTGTCTATAAGGGCGGAGACTGGCCAACTCGGAGACTCCCGATGCTTTTGGTTCATGGACATCCAGGGTCGAACTCAAGATGGCGCCGGGAATCGGACACAGGGTTGACAGTATGTAAAGATGGGCGTTCTCCCGTCCCCTCGGTTCTTCCTCTTCGAAGATCTTTTCTTGGTGACGAATCTTGCCTCTCATCTTCTCTTTTCTCCGTTGCATGTATATGCAGCGCCGTTCTTCTTCGTTCTGCATGCTTTGCTTGTGCTGTTCTGGACGTTTCTTGGTTTTTGCGTACCGGAACAAGCAGCGATAGCCCAAGTCATGGCATGCGCCGAAATTGCATGCGATATACTAGATATTCAGCTGTCTCTAGCATGGGTCTTTCCTCTGCCACCCACGTCACCTCACATTCCCAGCCATCATCGCTGCCACTGCCACCGTCCAACCTCGAACCGAGAAATCCTACTTCGTCTGGGCTATCCGACGTGAAGATGGAGCCCAAGTCGTCTAGCACAGCATCGCGGGGTTCGAATGCCCCGCACGATAAAGTTCCGAAGAAAAGAGGCCGCCCGAGGTTGTATCTGGGCGATCAAGAAGCCGCTGATGTATGTCTTTCATACTTTGCTGCACCGTTTTGATGTTCCTTGCAAATGGCTAATCTTTGTTTTTATAGCGCCGCCGCGAGCAAGTGCGCGCTGCCCAGCAGGCATATCGCCTTCGAAAAGAGAAAGCGATTACCGACCTCACTGAGCGTGTGTCGCATCTTGAGAAGACCATCAGTCTTATGAACAAGTCTTTTTTTGAATTCCAGACAAGCCTGAAGGATTCGGGGATTTTCTCGTCACGGCCAGAGCTCGCCGTCCAGCTCCAGAAGACACAGGATCGTCTGATGGTGTTGACTGCCGACGCAAAGATTGATCTCGCGTCGGTTATTGAGGATGCTAAAGATCGAAAACCGTCGACGAGTACTTATCAAGTGTGCAATGTCATTTCATCACTGGAATCCGTCGTCGAGTATCTTCAATCAGCAACGTCGGTATCGTCGACCACAGCCATCATACCGACATTGACAGCGGCGACGGCGACGACAGCATCAGCATCGGCGAATGCTGACATTACTTATGGCATCTCGACCGTGGATATCAACCCGTTTCTGGACTCCGTGCACGGCCGTGTTGTAGAGTCGAACCCGTACATCATGCCGACAGCCCCTGAACAGTTCCTCCCCACAAACAACGCCACAAGCCAGTATATGAACGACTACACCCCGCCGTCCGGCATCAGCACGCCCACGCAACGACATCACAACTCTGCGTTCTTATCGGAGTTCGCGAATCGCGTGTTTCGTACATGTGTCGAAAAGGCCATTGCCGTTCTACGCAATCCCAAGGCTACGGATGAATACCTTGAAGAAAAATTCGGACCGCTTCTCAAAACATTTACAAAACAACAGCTCATCCAGACCTTTGACCATCTTCTTCGAACCGGCGTCGTCGTGCTGCCACTCACCAGTGCGGATGCCTTTTTTGTCAAGAATTGGACCGCCAACGACTGGGCATTCGCAATGGGCCTTGAGGAACAAGGCCGGTGGTTTTACATTCATGAAGTGGAGCAATATCTAATCCAGAGAGGCATCAACGTCATCGGCACCTCTGGCTATGCTTGGGTTAATCCTGAACTCCTTGATTTCACGAGCCTGTACGAGTCCATGTCGGCTGAGGACAAGCAGACCGAGATTTCTGCCTCTGCTTCAAGACTCTCGTCTTTTGATACGGGGTTTCCAACACCCCAGTTTGAATTTGATGTCCAGCAGATGCCGTTAGGGGATACGACAGGCCAAAGCCAGAACGACTGGTGGAAGCTAAGGGATGTTCCCAGCACGGTGAAAAGGTCTCTTGTCCTTGATATCAGTCGGTTTATAACTGGTAAGTCTGACCAGAATCATATCTTCGTATCATGTATTCAAGCTAACACACTTCGACAGAATTGACAGACCGAGCCATCTGCCTGGGTCGATCTCCTGGTTTCAATCAACGCGAGGTCGACACTTCCATCGTTTTGTCAATCATCCAATCGATCTAGGAAACCCAGTTGCCTTTATTCCTTCGTATGTATTTCATTTTTTGCAGCGAGCATTATTTGATTATCTGTCTTGAAAGCGGTTTTTTTCTTTTCGGCAACTGTTGCCTTTTCTGAGAGCTGGCTCTCAACCCTGCCCTATTTTTCCTTTGCTTAGCATCAGCATTGTTCTTACATCATGCTGCTTTGGACCATGATGACCATCTACAGCACGTTTACCTAATGCTATCACGATTTCAAGCCGTCCGTCGGCTATACTATACCATTGTGTATCATTCGTGATCTACTCTCATCGTACAAACTACTGTGAAAATGCCCAATTCGGCTTCCCGCCTGTAGCTGCTGTATTCCTCAAACTTCTGACACGGACATACACAATGAGACTGGAATCATTTCTCGCACGATCTAGGGCTATCGCCGATCATAGCTGTAGATTCAATCAAGCGGACCGTTGACCGTTATCCGAACCTTATAGCTCGGTCCGCTGATCTCTACATCACGCCGCATTGGACTGAGAAACATTGGTCGTTTACCCCTCGAACCATAGACTTGCAAATTTGACAATTAAATTAGCTATTAGTACATGACATCTAATTTCTATTGAGATGAGAGGAAAATGCAAAATTTCAGTGTAGCTGTTTCTGATAGCTCACTAGCGTTGACCAGCCAGAACAACAGTCTTGGTTCAGGGGGTGTGAACACCAGCAGCATCTAATCAAATCATGAGGCTCGACCGGAGCAGGTTGGTACGCTCTAGCGCTCATGGCAGCACGTGGCGACGGCAGACCGTCGACACAGGTTTGGGTCAAGTCGAGGGAGCCATCATCACCAGTAAAACCCTGAATCCCAGGCCCACACCCACAGAGCAGCATTTCCAAAACGGGAGGCGGCAGGTCATGGAATCTGTCGCATTGGCAGCAGATGATGAACACTTTCCCAATGGTGCCAAACCTACTTTTTTGAGGAGGCTTTGCCGCCTGTATTGATAGGGCGGGGGATGATGGTTGTGGCTGAGGCTGAGATTGGGCGGACCGTTGCAGACACGTTTGCTCAGACCCCGCAGTATGTCCATTCTGCACCGGTTGCTCGGGCCCATTCTGCCAGTCATCATCGGCCTTAACTGTGGCGCCGAGTTTCGGAAATGCCTGACTATCTTCCAACGCGTTTGGGTCAGTCGGACCGATAGGCGGAGTATCAATATTTGGCGACGCTGGAACCGACGCGTTTGGGCTGACAGATTGCGCCAAGTCTAGACCCTCAATGTTTGGAAGTGATGGATTAGCGGATTCCACAACAGGAGACAATGTGGAAGTCACATCGGCTTGGTGAAGTTGTGCCACTATTGATGTGTCTATTTGGTCAAGGACTTCGTCCTGATTGGAACTGATATCGTTCTTGCTGGGTTGAGGCGTTTCAATCTTGTTCATCTGGCTACCGGTGTTGTTCGGCATTGTGGAGTTGACGACAGACCCCAGTCTTGTAGGAGGCGGGGAATGTATCGGGGCAGTGTTTGGACGCTCGTGAATTGGCTGCATCCCAATTACCTGGGATTCTGGTTGCGGCGCATTAACAACAGAGGTTGTACGCCTCGCCATCAACTGCGGATTGAACGCATTGTAGGCAACAACCGGCGGAGCAGTTGTGGTTGCAGCTGAAAGAGTGTAAGGCTGAGGTTCCTGTTTGAGTAGCAGGGGGCCATTGAATATAGATTGGCGGGCAAACGGGCTGTTCAGAGCCTGTGCCTGTTGAGAAGGAGGTTGTCTCATAGGACTAGACACCGATCGCCTGTCTTCAGGACCAGGCATAAGATTGGCAGGCAGATCAATCGTTGGAGGTGATGCTCTCATACCGATAAAGGGCTCGGTGATGGTCATGTTGGGAAGCAGCCGTGGACTGTGATTGGGAGTTTCTGGTGTAACACGATTACCAGAAGCTGATGTAGTGCGGTTGTGAACATTGTAATTTGGAGTGTTCAGCGACCCCATCCGAGAATGTGGTTGCTGCTGTGAATCAGGGGCTACTCGATAAGAACCAGATTGCCTGCCTGCATCTTGAGTAGGCTGGCTTCGAGGTCTCTCTTGAGATCGTGCAAAAGATAGCTCAGGATTCGTGACTAGCAATTGCCTTGGATAATCATGGGACGGCGTATGTGAAGGTGGTCTCTGTGCTTGCGTCGGCGTGGACTTCGACGTATTGACTGGGTACCTCGGATTTTTGGGTGTCATTGCAGGAAGAGGTGGGGGCTCTTGAGAGTGTCGATACTCGTTACCGTTTGCCGCCTGTTTAGCATAGTAACGCGGCCTGGACTGAGCTCGAGGATTGGCTGATTTGCTTCTTTCATAATTGCCTGAGCTGCCACTATCTCTGTGATATCGAGGTGTGCGCTCTCCTCCAGATGGTCGTGAACGATGCTGATCCCCTGATCTGATCGTCGTGAGGGGCTGATCAATGAAGAGCTCATCAGAAATGGGCATGATTTGCGGATCTGTATGCCGTCTTCTTCTGGTAGCAAATGTTCTCTGTCCAACCTGAGAACCAGAATCTCCAGGAAGATGGGGTTGTAGGTTTGAATAAGTCCTTGAGTTGCTCCCTCGACAGTCGATTTTATTATAGACTCGTGACACAGTGGGTATATTGTCAAACTTGTCAGAAATGTCCGAAGGCGAGGGTAAGGGGCCGTAGCTGTCAGGCCCTCGAGATGACCGTCCGGATAACCGACGCAAGAGGCTGTCTCCAGAACCGTGGCTTGTCCAACTTCTCCTGCTCAGACTAGATATCCGACTTGACGACCCACGCTCGGGAAGATCTTTTTGGCTTCTTCTCGCTTGTCTCTCTGCGTCTTCTAGTAACTTCAATTGTTTTTTCAATTGCTTGTCTTCCCGTCTTTGTTGAGTTTCTGAGCTTTGGCTCCAACCACTGCTTTTATCTCTTTTTGAGCCCCAACGCGAGGGCCGAATCGAGCACGCAAGTGCCTTTAAGCAATGTGACTTGGACCGTTTTATGTCAGTTGGGAACTCATTTTGTCCCTGTTGGTTAGGTGACGAATCCATATTTGGGGCACCCTGCACGTTGCACAAGTACTACCATTGAGTTGCAGTGCAAGGGGGTTTTTTGTGGCCGATGCGGCGGATGGCAGAGCAGTGTTCTTTCTCTCTCTCCTCAGCCCCAAAGCAATTGAAACGACCACTGGCGTATATGGCTTTATCCAAGAAAACCAAGAATACACAGGGGGGTTGCCTTTCATAGCCACGCAGCGGTGTATTGATGCGAGTGTCCACTGCTACTTGATCGTTATTTTTAGACCAGAATTCAGCGTGCAAATTACTTGCTGAAGAGAGCAATTGCTGTCCTCAGCATGAAACATCTTGCGTAGCTGGACGAATGTTCGTGTCTGCGCCAGTCTGAGCGTTCGATAAGGGTGCTCGCCACGGAGTTTCACAGTTGACGGTGCCCAAGGCAAGATGGATTTGTGGTGGTCGCAATCCATTGTTCGGTTCCACTGCGACGGAAGACCTCAAGATGCCACGCGGACAGTGAGTTCAGCGTTAGGAGACCGCAGTTCGTGGACTCCGAGAGCAATTGAGCGTCAGACAGTGGGAAGAGTAAGCGTTAAAAATACCTTTTCAAGACGTCATCTCGATGATCCATAAGGAGACTACCGGATGCACACGGAGTGCGGGGAATGACAAAAAGCTGGGAAGGGCGGTGGCTCCGATAAAGAAGGTAATTCTGAAAATTGCACGCACAGCTAGGCTCCGATTGCCCTGGCGGCCAGTGTATGCAATCTGCGTCTAGCCGGCCATAGCATCCCGAAGGGATTTCATGATTGACTTCCACTGCAGCAAAGGAGGCTATGCACGAAGGAATGTAACGAAGAATCAGGAAGGGATGACGACGTATTTCCTCTTCGACATTGGATAGGCGTTTCGAGCATAAGATCTCTGAGATCAGAGGCACGATTTCATTGCTCATTATGAACGCCGTTATGCCCAGACGAAGTCGGCTGCTTGACCCTGGAGCATTTGCTGCTCTCCCCACCTCACTCCCCGCTCAATGCGTTATCGACGGTTCTTCAAGCACCATGCAAAGCTACCAATGGTTATCTCCGCACTTTGGACCAGTATTGGGTCGGATGAAAACCGCTATCCAAAACATCAAAGCGGAGGATCCTCAGGGGCGAATAGTGCATGACGTCGAAATCTCCCATGGTCTGGTGCGTTATTAGGTGATGACCACCTTACGCAAGCCCGATCAAAGAAGGGAATCTTCATATCTATGCGTACAACGGGTTGCACACAGCGTTACCATGGCCGGACCTGCAGGGATCAGGAAGCAGGCACTCAGGTAGGCAGGCAGACAGCAGGTAGGCAGGCAGACAGCATCGGCAGCAGCGGCCGAACAAGCATGTTGATAGGTTCCACTGACACTTATCGCCGTGTGATTGAGCCGCGACCAAATCGAAGGCAGAGACGAAAAGGTCCAGACTACAGGATCGAAGGCGCACCACTCTGCAAGTGAAGATCAGTCGTCGGCCGCAACGACTTGCGAGTGGTCGCTGATTTCGATAGCAGGCCAGGACGGACCACACGCATGATTTACTTGCAGCCGGATTCATGTAGACGAAGACAGGCAAATCAGCGATGCACAGCGCAGCACCGCACCGCACCGCAAAGCACAGCGCAGCATGGCAGTGAACGAGATCAATGGCTCCTGAAAGACACAGCGAGAAAAAGAAATGTAAGACAGGGCAAGGCAGAGCAAAGGAAAATCGGCCCTGTGATCGAGGAGGTAAATCGGGTTCCTTCAAACCTCTTCACCTCCTTTTCTGTAACGCAATCTTCACTCGCTACGTCATGCAACAAGCTGGAAAGCCTCTCTGAACTCCGCATAGCTGGACGCTCCATATGTTTGCATCTTGCCTCAATGTCCATGGTTCATTCTGTCCTGTCTTGCCCGTAGCCAGTACTCCGTATGCCTGTCAGCATCAGCTGGTGGCGGTGTCCATCCATTCCCCCAGGGGACATTCGTGGCTGCAACCGTCCCAATCAGACGTCATGTATACTTTCACGCCTTATCGCCATCGATTCTCAGTCTTGGCTATTGATGATTGTCGTGCTTGGACCAGCTGCGAGTATGACCGACATGGATATATAAGCGGCCATGTGTATGTGTCCGGACCGCCGTCATCATCTTGTTCCATCATTCTGTCTTTGCTTTCTTTGCGTTCTGAAATCTGCTGCAGGTTTCAAGAGGAAAAAGAGGTTATCCTGCGTTGCCTCGCCCTGTCTGCTATCCACCACCCGCCTATCGCTCTGCTTGAACCTCGATGAATAAACCGCCGCCGAATGGATCGTTGCTCCACCAGATAAATCGCTTTGTCCGAGGCAAGGCCTCTGACGGCGATAGTGACACTGCTATTGCGTCCCAACCGCAAGAGTCTGAGACAGTGAATTGTGCAGAGAGACACTCCGCGCCTGTGATCATTCATGCTGCTCCTCATAGCGGGATCCCCGATCCCCAGGGCGTTGCGTCAAGCGCCGGAACACTGCCAAACAACTGGCATGTCGCACACACCAGTATCGATATACCCGAAGAGCCTTCGGATTCCTCCCTCCCTACCGCAGCTCCAAATCATTCAGAGAATAACGCGGAGGGATCCAACATGACGCAGCCCGAGGAGAAAAGGCCGATAATCGCTCGCTTCTTCAGAGATCTCAAAGTGGCTCTCTGCTCCAGTCTGGTCAACATACTGCTCATCTTTGTCCCAATTGGCATAGCCTTTGGGGCTATGGAGAAGAGCATGGGGGACGACTCTCCAATCAGCCCCATCGTGACTTTCTCCATGAATGCAGTTGCCATCATTCCGTTGGCCTATCTCCTTAGCTTCGCAACCGAGTGTGTTGCTAGCAAGCTAGGAGACACCATTGGTGCTCTGATGAATGTCACTTTTGGCAATGCTGTCGAGCTTATCATATTGTAAGTGGTTTGCCGCTCGATTTGATGGATTCATGCTAATGTGGTCATAGCATGTAAGTCATATCAAAAGGAATACAGCGTCTGGCCCTCACAATACTGGATAACCGTTTTATTCTCCCGTATGAAAATGATGAAGTCGACTAATGTTAACGTCCTTTTGTCCTTTTCTTCGTATCAAACAGAATTGCTTTGGTGGATGTAAGCTAGCCCCCTGGAATCCCGCTCATGTTTAAAGCTGATGCTAATGTTCTTGCAGAATCAAATTGGCATTGTGCAAGCGTCCCTTATAGGATCTATCCTGGCAAATTTGCTGCTGATCTTGGGCATGTGCTTCCTTTTTGGAGGCCTAAGATTCCAGGAGCAGGTATGTCAATATCCCGATTATGAGCTGTTTGGCACAGTTCTGACGATTTGCTAGTTGTATAACAGCAAAGTCACCCAGATGAGTGCATCTTTGCTCAGTCTCAGCGTCATAAGCTTGTTGTTACCGGTAAGGTGATCCATCCCGCCAGATCATATTGTGGATTCAGACAGTCAGAGTCTCATGTTTTGATATACAGACCGTCTTCCACGTCTCATTCAACAATCGGGACATGGCAGATGATGTTGTGCTCAAGTTGAGTCGTGGTACGAGCATCGTGAGTCGAACCCCTGAGTTCCCGTCTTCGCCCCTGGGAGATAGCCTAACAAAGCCCCTAGATTCTGCTGGTCATATACATTATCTACTTGCTATTTCAACTCAAATCGCACTCATATATCTATGAGAGCACTCCTCAGGAAAAGATTGACGAAGAATCACATCCTGGAGTCCTTGCCGATATCCTCGACTCCAGCTCAAGCTCCGACTCGTCCAGTTCTTCTTCAGAAAGCAGCGACAGTGATGGAGACTCCTCCTTCTTGCACAGAAAGAGGCTCAGGAAGGCACTCAAAAGGCATCGCAAGCACAGTGTCACTTCTCAAGACACAGATACCTCCCTACCCCTGAGTCAATATTTCCGTGGTGGCTCTTCCAACTCAAGAGCTACTGGTCCGCATGCTATCGCCAACAATAGAGGTAGATCTACTGCTCCACAGAACGGGGCGAACAGCGAGGACGATGCTGATGCAGAAAGCCATTCTGCTTCGAGGCCCTACAACGCTAGGATCGTCGCCCGTGATTTTGCAGAACACAGGTCCGTTCACATGCTCGATGAGGCGGTAAGCACTGTTCGTTCCAAACGATTGCACAAGAAGAAAAACCGCAAACGGAAGAGCGACAAGAAGCTCTCCGAAAAGGACGAGAAGCAGCAAATGCAGAGACAACCCATATCTGCCCCGCAGACGGATCCGATGTCACAGGGGCTTCCATGTATGCATGATAAGGCTGAGATCAAACGCTGTTTCTTCTCTCCTCTTCCATTCTTCCTTCAGCCTACGCAGCCTGGCCAATCGACTCTGGCCCGTCCTGCGTTTGTACGTCGTGCTCATTCGTTACCGGACATATCTTCGACTACACAGCTTCGGCCTCCCAGCCCTCGTCAGACTCTACGAGTTCTCCTACCTAATGATAGGACGAGAGCACACGTGAAACCGGCAAAGGATGAAGTTCACGAAGATAAACACCAGCTCTCTAGAACCTCTGCCGTCCTCTTGTTACTAGTTTCGACCGCTTTGGTGGCAGCATGTGCAGAGTTTTTGGTTGACACCATTGACTATATGGTTGAGCATACAAGCGTCAGTCAGGCCTTCATTGGTCTCATCATCTTACCCATTGTCGGCAACGCTGCAGAGCATGTGACTGCTGTTGCTGCCGCGTGCAAGAACAAGATGGATCTTGCGATTGCTGTATCCCTGGGAAGCAGTATCCAGATCGCTTTGTTCGTGACGCCTGTAGTTGTTCTGCTAGGGTGGTGTTTGAACACCGACATGTCGCTTTACTTTACTCTGTTCGAAACCGTTTCTCTCTTTGTCTCCGCGTTTATCGTGAACTATCTAGTCATGGACGGAAGGACAAACTACCTTGAGGGAGCTCTTCTCATCTCAACATACGTTATCATTGCCGTGGCTGCATTCTTTTACCCGGAGTGCCGAGATCAAAGCCCTGATAGCGGTCCAAATTTCTCCTACTGCTGAGACATACGCATGGGTCGAGAAAGTGTGATCTTCGTTCATGTATGTATGTATTCAGGAGAGCACTTTCTTTTGTCTATCTTGATGTTTCTGGCCATGCGACCATGAAATTCATCTTGCTGTTTTTTCACTTTGATACTTCTCTACTCGTAGTTCGGGTGTGATCGACATGCATTGCAATCAATGGAGAACACGCGTCCCATGGATCACAAAGCCAGAGAGATGAAGTCATCTCACATGAAGTACAAGCGTCGCCATGTTGCGTTTCAACTTTCACGATTCATCAACATAGTCTCGTATCCGCATACGAAGTTCTGATATTCTCTGCGCTGGTGTAGCTGAAGACGACCGAGTTTCTTAGGATGAGCGCCACTGCAACGGAATTGCCTTCCATCAAAGGCAGTTTAGAAGCGTAATATAAGAATCTCTGCATGAAAGGCTTGCTTCAATGCTCAATAACAATTTGTTTAAAGTTTTGCCGACACGTATTTATTGAACTCGTCGAGTATCACATTCTTGGCACTATCAA
>JAGYIB010000317.1:0-11072 GCA_024244615.1 Ascosphaera pollenicola | reverse complement strand
CTGCGGATTGTGGCGGTGACGGACCTGTCGCTTCAGCCAACCTGGACTTCCCGAACGAAGGATTTGTCAGCTGTGAAAAGTCGCGTATCTTGCCCAACCCCAACGCAGGAAACTCTCCATATTCGGCTCGACTATCGGGAGTATTGATAAGCGTGAGTTCGATGGGACGCCTTGTGACCATGTTCGACCCTTTAGGTAGAAATTCATGGCCAACGATAGCTTCGAGCACCGAACTTTTGCCGGAAGATTGAGATCCAATCACCACAATTGATGGCAATGTCATTGTATCTGACTGGCCTACTTTTTGTAGGAGAGATCTGATCTCGATCATTTTCCGGGTTAAGAGCATCATTTGCCCATCAATGGCACTTTGCTCGAGCTTGGCCTGGTCAGACCGTCTCTGGTCCTCATCTTCATATTCATCCTCATCCTCGTCATCGTCATATGCCATTCCGACAGCAGCACCGCCCATGGCGCTCGCGGGGCCGACTCTGCTTTGTCGCGGTGGTCCACCGTTCCCTCCTGGCCGTCGGCCGCCATCGCCATTTTCATTTCCACCGGCGTCGGATTCTCGAGAACGAAATACGCCCTGAGCCCATTCTGGCAACTCAAATGAGTCCTTCGTAGCCTGCCATCCACGTTGCGTCGTCTGGGCGATATCGAGCAGACCTTCACCCATTCCCCTGGCGAACCCACCAACAGTCTCACCAGCGCCCTTGGCTATATCAGTGACATAGGAGCCAGCCTGACCGGCCTGGTATTGAATATATGTGGCTCCGGCAAGGGTAACGCCGCCGAACATAGCCGGGACTTTGACAAGACGCAATGCGAGGCGAGGCAGCAGCCTCACGAAGGAGATCTGCCGTACCATTGGCACATTGTGGATTGAATTGGCCGCACCGATGGGAGGCCGCCACGCTGGACGGCCGCGCAGAGGCAGATGACTTGGTGAAGAGGAGCGAATGAGACCGCCGCTGGTCGAGTGTATAGAGTGATGGTGGTGATGTAGATGGTGGATATGTCGAGACGAAGGAGAGGAGAGGAAGAGGCGCTGGCGGGAAGGGGAGAAGATGGAGGCGCGATGGGAGAGGAGTCTCCCGCTCATGTTGATTGTGGTTTCATGTACTTTGCTCTCTGTGCTGTGGTGAATTGCCGAGTTGTCAGTGGTCAGGTTGTCAGTTGTCGCTTGACGGTTGACGAGATGAAGTCGGAGACTCCGCGGAGAGCGAGGCAGATTGGCCGGTGCGGTGCGATGCGAGCACGTACAACGTATAGCCGTTGCATCATAGCCTGACACGATGTTGCGATGATCGCGCGCTCCATGTGCAGTGCATCACAGTACATATAAATGCCCCCTTTTCTCGACTTACGGATAGATTTGTCTCTCTGCTCGTTCTCACCAGACTCGCGCGCACAAAGATGTGCAGGTTCCTTGTGGGTTTCCCCCAGGCAGCTCTGCTTGCTTCTCTGGCACTCCTCTGACTGATGCTGCCCAGGTGTACAAAGGCAGAGACGACATCCGCCTCAGCAAGCTGATCACCGAACCAACTCACTCAATTCTCACCCAGTCCTATGACTCAAGGCTGCGACTGGTATGGACGTGCTTTTCCCGGACGACTCTGCAGCTACTGACTCGTCCCTCTGCAGGACAGAAGACGCCCTGTCAATGGCGATGGTTTCGGCGTGGGCTTCTACACGCCCCCAGACCTAGGCCCTGAACCATGCATCTTCACCTCGGTGCTGCCCGCGTGGAATAACGAGAATCTGGAGCGTTTGGCCTCGAAGACATCATCGTCGCTGATTTTCGCGCACGTTCGAGCCACAACAGAGGGCTCGCTGGCCGAGAACAATTGCCATCCGTTCCAGCACTCTACCTTAATGTGGATGCACAACGGCGGCATCGGGGCATGGAAATACGTCAAGAGACAGCTGGGAGATTCGCTGAGCGACAAATGGTACTTGGGTGTGAAGGGCGGCACCGACAGCGAATGGGCGTTTGCTCTATTCCTTGATCTCCTTGAGAAAGAAGGCGGAGTTGACCCGTCGTCGGCTCCAGAGGGAGGCTTCCCGCCATCACTACTCCGCGACACAATGACACTGACGATCAAGAAAATCAATGAATTCATCTCTAAAGTTCCAGAAAAGGATCTCAAAACGGTTGAAAGCACGTCCCTTTTGAACTTCGCCGTGACCGACGGGCACTCCGTCATCTGCACCCGCTACGTCGGCTCCAAGACAGACGAGGCGGCGAGTCTCTACTTTTCCAGCGGCACCAAATGGGTCGAGGGAGCTACTTCAGGACAGTTCAAGATGGAACGGCACGACAAGGGCGCAGATATTGTCCTCGTCGCCTCTGAGCCCCTGACTTTTGAACGCCACAATTGGGTCACTGTTCCTACGAACTCGGTGTTGACAATACACAAGCAGACCGTGCTGATTCATCCCATCATCGACCAGTTCTGGATCGACAACCCAAACACGGATCGAAGTGAGGCATTGGCCGTCTCGAAGGGGTTGGTCAGCCGGTATCCTGGAACAACCGTACCCGCTGGGTCTCCTAGCGTTGATGGATTGCCGTCTGTCGTCGGTGATACTGGCAGCAGAGTTGAAATAACAGCTTGAAGGGAGAAGTATTGCTGATAACTTTGCTTTCTTTAGCCACGATGATTTACGAGTTTGCATGATACCATCTTTCGCTCCGTTTTTGTTTATCAGTTTGGACTTTTATATATACATCCACACACAGTATACACAATAGATTGCCCGTTTAACGTCTCCGTTTAGTCCAGTGCTCAAACGCAACAACAAATTTGAAATTTGAAAAGCACATATGTATACAGTGTACGAGGGAAGCAAAGCCAGACAAGTCCCTGATCAGCCTTTCTCAATTTCTTTGCACAGCAAAGAAGTAGTTCCCATACTTATCCAAACACTTCACCAGCTTCCATCCAAATCCAGGGATATATACAGCCCCCGTACTCTTGAAGTTAGCCATCTCAATCGGGGAAGACGCGGCCTCAGCATCTCCAGCAGCAGCCCTTTCCTTCCCAATGTCCGTCAAGCCCTTTCTTGACCACTCCTCAACTTCATGCGGGCTAACGAACTTGTACCAGTCATGAGTGCCCTTTGGCACAACGCCCACTGGCCATGGCGCTTCAGCGATAAGATCATGACAAACGTATGCTGGGAAAGCACGTGCAATAGTAGACCCGATTAGCCATCCACCAGGGCGAAGCATTGAGAGAATTTGTTTTAGGAAATGAGGCTGGGAAGAAGGCGAGATGTGCTCAAGAACCTCGAAGAGGGTTATGATGTCAAATCTTGGGGAGGGATCGGACGATGCTGCGGGCAAGTCTTCGAGAGAGGTATTGATATACTTGAACTTGCCAGTATCAAAATGAGCAACGACAGCTGGATCCCGTTGGGCGTGAGCAGTAGCGATTTTGATCATCATTGGAGTAGGATCAATGGCAGTAATCGACTTTGCCAGGGTGACTGATGATAGCCCATCGCGTGCAATGTCTTGGGGGATAGTCCTTGCTAAAGACTCAGCAAATATGCCTCCCCCGCACCCAATGTCGAGATACTCCAGTCCCATATCGGACTTCTCAGAACCATGCTCAAACCGCCTCGGAGCTGGGCGTCCCTCGGATAGACAATCTGCAATCCATTCATGCCGGAGGGGGTTCATGAGATGGAGGATTCTGGAGGGACCAAGAGGATCCCACCATGATGCTGCAAGGTAGAGTGGCAGCCACGGCCAGGCCGATTTCAAAGCGATTTACGGAGTCTTGGAAACTGAAGGCAGAGTTTGCGAATGCAGAGCGGTGGCCGATATCAATGCCAATTGTGCGATGTGCGATGTGCGATAGATTGACATTGCTCTGTGCGATGCCCACGATGTGATATCCAGGCGGGGAAGGGAAGAAATCCTAATGATGCGCGGATGCCCAGAGGAAATCTTGGCATGTGACGTACACAGGCCTGGAAGATGAAAAAAAAAATAAAAAAAGGACAAGAAGTCGCCGCGACAGCGACAGCGACAGCAACAGCAACAACAGCAGCAGCAGCATATCACACCAATATCCGTTGAACCATTCTGCGCCATGGTTTACTACTTTACATCCAGTGTTGTGTCACCGTCAGCTTTCATCTACGTGGGAAAGGACAAATTCGAGAGTACGGTACCAGCATGCACTCGCTCGCCATGCATCCCTCTGCTCCTCTGTGTGAGAGCTAACACGGGCTGCAGATGAGGACCTCATAAAATATGGCTTGGAATCTGACGTCTGGTAATGATCATAATGGTCCCGAGCTCAGACACACCACCAGCTTTGCCTGTCGTTGCATCTGTACTGACTGTCTCCCTCATCATGCAGGGTATGTGCTCCGTTCTTGTGGCATGCGGTTGACATGTGTCTGATGACTCTCTTTGCCTCAGTTCCACGTCGACAACCTGTCCAGTGCCCATGTCTACCTTCGCCTCAGGAAAGGAGAAACATGGGATGATATACCGGAGGAGTTGCTGACCGACTGCGCTCAATTGACCAAAGCGAATTCAATTGAAGGTGCGCAAATCCGGCTTTCTGTCTTGTTGCTGGCCTGCAGTCGATTGACCTTTGCCGTGATTTCTTGCAGGCAACAAAAAGGACAATATCACCGTCATTTACACACCATGGTCGAACCTCCGTAAAACGGGGGACATGGCGGCTGGCCAGGTATCCTTTCACAACCAAAAGCTCGTCAAGAAAGTTTTTGTTGCGGCTCGCGAGAATCCCATTATCAACCGCCTCAACAAGACAAAAGTCGAAAAGTACCCAGACCTAGCGGCTGAAAAGGAGGAGTACTTAGCTCAGTTGAGGCGCGAGGACCGCAAGCGACGGGAGGAGCATCGCAATGAAGAGAGACGCCAGAAGAAGGAGTACGAGCAGCTGAAGTGGCAGAAGGAACATGCCTACGACTCGTTCTTGAGCGAGGACATGGTGAACCAGAGCAGCAACGAGAACAGGAGTGCGGACTGGGAGGATGACTTCATGTAGGTTGGACTTTCATACATAGTAAATGGATTTGGTCTCAGTTCAGCCGTTGCCGGGCACCACCTGTAGTTTTTTTTCTTCAGAAAAGACGTGTCTCGATATACCAAGCAGCGCCCAGGCTATGCTAGGCCTGTAGAGGTGTACGTGTAGATACTGTACATACAAGTCTCAGCACTGGAGTTCGGGAAGCCGAGCCTTGGTTTCATCGTTAGTCCTTAGCTGCCAAATTGACATCTTTCGAGGGTATCAGAACATGCTCGGCTTGTCAGTCAATCCCTACTCTCGCTTGAAGAAGGGCACCGCCACGGGCAATTCTCCTCCTGGCTCTCCTAGTCCCCATCGCTCGCTGTCCGATCTCTTCACCATGTCTGCGGACCCGGCGTCTTCTGCAACTCAAGGTATAGGGCTGTCCGCAATGCAATCCTGACCGTTGTTCCACAAGCTGAGTCTCTTGCCACCTAGTGAATGCAAAGCAGCGGAAAAGGAACAAGAAGAGAGCTGCCAGAGCTGCCAAAGCAAACGGCGCCGCTGCCAATGACCACGATGCTGCGCCAGAGCTCGCTGACTCCGATGGCGACGAGCCTTCTTCACCGCGACAAAGCAATGTATGTTACCAGCTTCAATATGGCATGCCGTCAGGTCTTGCTCCACGACTGTCGGACTTACCACTCTGACCCAAGCTGCTAGGACGCCGACGAGAACCCGGCAAACGAAGTGCACCAGCTAGCAAATCCACAATCAGATTCTACTACGTCGAATGCCGAAGTCTCTCTCGACAACCCGAACACGGAGGATGCTCCTGCCCACAATACTTCGTCGCCAGCCGAATCTGGTCCGAGTTTTGATGCGCTGGTCCGTGATCGAGACTCGCTGCGAACTGAAGTCATCGAGCTACGGAGATCCCTTGAGGAAATACAATCGAAAAACAATGATGAGCGTGAAAAGCTGCAAGAAACTTTGAAAACCGTGCGAGCCGAAAAGGAAAATGCAGAGCATAGGTTTAGAGAGCTGCTGGGGAAGGTCAACACCATCAAATCTCAGCTTGGAGAAAGACTGAAGGCCGATGCAGTACGCTACGGCACCCTTGTGCTTGAAGGTTGACATATATACTTACTGTATGCGCAGGAGGAACTTACGCAATATCGACAACAAATTGAGGAATTAGAGGAGCAAAATGCAACCTTAAGCAAAGATGCAGACGTGAAGGCTGGAACGATAGCGGAGCTCACACGACAAAATGAGCTACACGAGAAGGAGATATCCGAGCTGCGTGAAAGGACCACCCTTGCACAGCAGAATTGGCTACAGGAGAGAGAAGATTTGCTAGAGCATACGAGGTATCTTCAAAACGAGTTCGAAGAAGCCAAACAAGCGATGCATAATTGGGAAATCCTAGCAACAGAAGAACGAACTATACGTGAGAACCTCAGTGAAAAGGTCTTGGATGCTGAGGAACAATTGCAGGCAGTACGTGCCGATTATGAGAAGGCCGCTGCAGATTGTGATGCTCAAGCTTTGACCGTGGAGAGACTACAAAAGGGGATTGACGAGATTCAGAAAGGTAAGTTGAATTGTGTCCTTTGGCAATCCGCGTCCCTGAAACTGACCCCTTTCGCCCGACAGCCCGAAAGCAAGAGCTTCGAGAGTTAGCCGAGAGTTCAGACTCACAGATTGAAGAACTCAAGAAGAAGATACGGCAAGTTGAAGAACAGTCTACAGAGGCAAACAATAAATTGGCAGCCACCGAAAAGGAATTGCAGCGGGCTCTTCCCTTCGAGAAGGAAGTTCGCGAAAAGAATTTGCTTATTGGCAAGCTACGTCATGAGGCTGTCACGCTCAACGAGCACTTGACAAAGGCTTTGAAGTTCTTGAAAAAGGGTAAAGTGGAAGACAGTGTTGATAGGTAAGTTTGTTTGCCCGTTTCTTATTTATTTGGACGTCGCTCTAACGAAAATGGCTCAGACATCTCGTCACAAATTACCTCCTCCAATTCCTCTCACTCGACCGTTCAGATCCCAAGAAGTTCCAGGTCTTACAGCTTATTGGCGCATTACTTGGCTGGTCTGATGGTAAGAAGCAATCAATAATCCATGACACATGTATAACCCAGCTTACCAAGAGAACAGAAGAGAAAGAGCAAGCTGGCCTTGCCAGGCCTGGGAGTACGACACACAGTACATCAGTATTTAGCGCCTTGAGATCCCCTACTTCACCACTGTTTCGCAACACGAGCACCTCAAGCCTCCCGGCGGATTATCTCACCACAGGAGGGTCAGGATCGCGGAAGGAATCACTTGCAGAGCTTTGGTCCGATTTCCTGGAACAGGAAGCCCAAAGCAGCGAGAAGTCATCGGGGAGACTGTCGGCTAGCAAATCTCCTCCCCCCCATTAGTGTATAATAATCGTCATCTTGCTTGCATTCCGTCGTGCTGCCATCACCGTTGTCTCTTTGTTTTTTTTTCTTTGCTTTCCGCTGCTATCTGCAAGGAAGTTCTATATACCTGTAATCCATTTCCGAGGGATTCATACATACATATATACATAGAGGGAGAGGTTCGTTCAAGAAGATATATCGTCAATCCTCAGTTTGGTCCGCTTTGACCTGGTTTTTGCCGCCAAGAGAACGTCAAGCGTCTCACAGTGCTGCTGCAACGAAGACCACAAGGTGTATACACAAGCAACCCCGGACGTCTGAGATTTGCTTGTCCTTTTGCCTTCGCTGTTCTCACATCCTCCATGGCCGCTGGTATGTGTCAGCTTCCTTGTTTGGCTGCATGATATGTCGTTACAGACTTGACTGATCCTCCCAATCCGCAGCCGTCTCCAAGTTTCGTCCTGTTGTGCTTTCTGGTCCTTCAGGCACCGGAAAGTCTACTCTGTTGAAGAAGCTCTTCGCTGAGTTTCCTCAGACCTTTGGGTTCTCCATCTCGCGTTAGTGAAGCGTTCTGTCACGTCCCGACAGTCGTTCGACGAGCCGTTGAGGTTTCTCTCAGTCCAGGTCTGACCTTGATGTATCAGATACTACTCGTGCTCCTAGACCCGGAGAGCAAGATGGTAGGGAGTATTACTTTACGACGCAGGAGAAGTTCCTTGACCTCGTGAAGGCGTTTGGTTTCATTGAGCATGCACAGTTCGGTGGCAATTACTACGGAACAAGCAAGAAGGCTGTTAAGGACGTTGCTGAGAAGGGCAGGATATGTATTCTGGATATTGAGATGGAGGTTTGTGGCACCAAATATCCTCCAGCAAGCAAGGAATAAGGTAACCAGATCAGCTGCTGACCTACTAGCAGGGTGTGAAACAAGTAAAGAGTTCTGACCTCAATGCTCGTTTCCTGTTCATTGCGCCCCCGTCTGAAGAAGAATTGGAGAAGCGCCTCCGGGGGCGTGGCACTGAGAGTGAAGAGAGCTTGCAGAAGAGGCTAGCTCAGGCCAAGAATGAGCTTGCTTTTGCTAAGCAGCCTGGCATCCATGAGAAGACCATTGTCAACGACGACATTGAGAAGGCGTACAAGGAGATGAGAGACTGGATTGTGGATGGAGGAAAATACGGCGTGTCAGAGTGAATCGCCGGCAAATTGGCATATCTGCCTGTGAGTGCCTCTCTATGAGTATCAGAGATCTCCATGAGTGGATCATCCTTTGACAGCCGCCTAATACTTAGCTCCGTCAAGTCTATGATAAAGTGGACAGCTGAAGATTGGAATGTGAAAGCTTGCTGTTTAATTGATTAAGAGGTCTCAAAAGAAAATGTATCTGAACAAGGGCCTGTTTAATGCCGCAAAAGGTTGGATCGCAGGGAAAAGCAGAAAGAGAACAATGATGAAGGAGCGAGAGCACGAAATTATGATTTGCAATAATGACGATAGCAAAAATGGAAGTCTTTGAGGTACCCTGAGCTGGGGCGATGGAAGAGAACAGGGCCACAGAGACAGTCGAACCGGGTTCCGGGGAAAATTATGTTGGTGTAACTCGTCTCGCTCGAAATACGGTCAATTGGCACCTTTGCTGAGCTTTGCATATCTGCAAGAGCTGTGCTGTTGAAACTGCACAAGGCTGACCATGCAGCAAAGGCACAGATTGCGTCGACTGATGGCGACCAAATGGAAGACGAAGTGTACCAAAGCAACAGAAGAAACCGATGGTTGTAACGAGTAGTCAATGTAAAGGCCCAATGAAAGGAGGAAAGATAAAGAACGAAAGAAGAGAAATAAAGAGACAATCAACACTCGGGAGGCTGTGGTTTCGGAAGACATGAGAAGGGGTCGATTTTGCGTCTGTGGCGTGAAGACACATGCCATGAAATTGGGAGGCGGAAGCCGCAGAAAGACGGAAAGGGGGAGTGTCGACCGTCGCAGGGGAACCTTGCCTCTGTTTGACAATGTGATGAGTCTGGACATGCATTCTAGACAGCTGTGAGACCAGTCATGGTCGTTCGTTGAGAGTTTCTGGTCAACTCCCTATCGGCAGACGGGCTTGTTGGTCTAGCAGTGCTTTCCCTTAATGCCATCAACTGTTTGGCACGGAAGGTCTCATAGTGGATCTGACTAGTGGTTTCGATGAGGTCTTGCAAGTGGGTTCGAGTCAAGAAGTTGCGCAAATAGACGAACTCGCAGTGGTTCTCGTCTTCAACGTTTATGACGCCCCATCTGTTTTGACGGCCACGAACTTGTTTGCCGTCGACGATGATATTCTTCTCACTACCGACAACCGCGAAGGGAATGATGCTCTGGTGAGGAGCACGGTGTTAGAGATGTTTTGCGGCAATTCTGCCGGGGAAAAGAAGGGTGACATACCTTGATCTGGTTGTTGATGGCGCGCTCCTCATTGTCGAACTCATCGTTGTCGTATGGGTACATTCTCAGATTGTGGAATTCGAACTCCTCCTTGACTCTCTCCTTGAAAGCCTGGCGTTCCTCCAGGGTCAAAGAGTCGGACTTGGCGATGACAGGGACGACATTGACAACATCGGAGAGCTTCTTGAGAACTACGATGTCAATGGGCTTCAGACTGGGGAAACAGTGTTAGCATCAAAAGATTCAAGGGAGCGGGAAAGGCGTGTGTGGTGAAAATTGCACGTACGCATGGCCTGATGGCTGAATGAAGAACAAGCAGCAATGGATGCGAGTATCAGCAATGTAGCGATCTCTCTGAGCATGCAGTTCCTTTCTGAGATAAGCGGCGTGCTGGTCCTTGATATACTTGACAATTGGGTCCCAGCTGGCCGGGTAGAATAAGAGATCAGTTCACGGTCTTGGTCCAAAATGGAAGAGGGAAGGGACATACCATCTATCGTTGTTGACCTGGTCGCCGTAGCCAGGGGTATCGACGATGTTCAAGCGCAGGCGCACACCGTTTTCCTCGATAACTATGGAGTATCAGCTGTAGTGGCCGTTGAAGGATGGATGACACGGAAGGAAGACTGAAGGATGGCATACCATGTGAAACGGTCTGGATCTCAGTAGTCTGGCGGACGGGCTCGTTAGGCTCAAGACGGCCTTTTGAGTCGATGAGGTGGGTAGCAAAGATGGTGTTGATCAAAGTAGATTTTCCCAAACCGGTCTGGCCTGTAGTATTGGAGAAAGAGGGAGTGTCAGTTTGGCCGGAGCTTGGATGGGGGAGCAATTGGCGATTGGCGATTGGCAGACAAGAACGGGGGCAGACGTACCGACACAGATGACGTTGAACTGGAAGCCGCGTTTCAAGAGCTTACGCTCGATCTGGGAGGTGATGGAGTCGAAGCCGACATGGCTCTGAGGGAAGATGGATTGAGGCTGCTGCGACGGGGACTGGGGCTGGGCCTGCTGAGGTTGGGATTGGGATTGAGACTGAGACTGGTGGGTTTGCGAAGGAGGAGGAGGGGGGGACTGGACAGGCGGAGGAGGCGAGGCAGCAGCAGCAGCAGCAGGGGAGGAAGCCATGGTGATGAATGAGATGGGAGCGGATGAATTGATGGAGCAGTTGACGGCGACGGTGGATGGTGATGGTGATGGTGATGTCGAGGTGGAGGTGGATTGGACGTCAGGGGGGGAGTGGG
>JAGYIB010000316.1:0-11121 GCA_024244615.1 Ascosphaera pollenicola | reverse complement strand
ACCTCCACACCGGAGATGGAGGGTGCAGAGGTACGGAGGTACAAAAGAGCGACTCATATTTCGTCTGCATCACTGTATATACACACAAATGTACGACGTTCTTGCGGTGCTCGAGCTTCCACGACAACACGCTGTCAAGAGCATCATGCGATCACCACGAGAGGGAAGAGTGCTATCATTCAGATGCCAACAAAGCTTGGAGTTCTCACCTTTGGCGCTGCAACTTTCCCACGATATTACTCCTTTACCTCTTCCTTCCCTTTATTTTCTTCACCTTCTTCTCTCCTGATCCATGATTTTCATGTCCACTTCCGCATCTTTGGGAGGCAATATTCAGCATTAACTTGTCTTTGTTTTTCTTTGATTAAGATACCTATTACCACATCGGTCCGCATAATACCCTGGTTAATTCTTTTCACACTTCGGCAGTTTTATCATACCATATCTGTCGTGTCTTTCCTGCTTGACATCTGTTTCTTATTGTCCCCTTTTCTTCGATTTCGTTGCTTTCATTTCCTGTCCTGAAGTGGCACATTTCGTACTTGTCTCGCACCCCTGCGACAGGAGATAACCTGTTCAACGAACATGTGATGGAGGGAACATGAGTTGTCCACAAAACGCTGCGCAACCAGTTGATGGTGAATGGGCTTTGATGTCTTCCTTGTCTGGTAGCATAAGAGGGCCAGACAATCCAACCGTTATGCAACAGGTTTATGACGTCGGTTGTTTGTACACTTTGTATATCAGCCGGGCCCCATCACCCTAAGCGCTAGCGCTGGCCGCTTGCTGCTGTTGTTGTTGTTGCTGTTGGAGTTGGGTTTGGCATTGAAGGAGCTAGGACAGGGACGATAGAGTTAGCGATCTGAAATTGGACTGCGTGCAACTGTGGGAAGGGGGCCAGAGAAACGAAACGTCTCTGTTGGCAATAACGCACCTCAACTTTTTTCTGCTCACACTTCTCCTCTAGCTCCTTAATCTGTTTCTCAACCCGTTCACTGATTTTCGCCGAGTGTGTAAGTAAGCGATGAGGGGATCACAAATTGAAAGATATAGCACCGTGCCAATGCAGCACCAACATACATCTCCTTCTCAATGAAGCCTAGACGAGCCTCCACGGCATGCATAGCTTCCGGCGTCTCTTGCTTCAGCAAGACGGGTCCGACAAGCTTGTAGATGTTGGCCTCATCGTCGAGTGTATCGAATTCCTGTGGAATTGGTTTCACAGACAGGTTAGACGTTCCATCCTGAAATTATCCCTCATGGGCCTCCCGAGAAGATCGAAGCGGCCCTATACCTTTTTAACGGCCTGGTTCTCCTGCAGCTGCGACTCGAGTCGTTCGCGGGCTGTGACGATGCCGGCAAGTTCTGCGTCGCTCGGTCAACATGGGAGCTCACAGGCAGGGGTTTTTTTGTCTGGCTGGGGTGGTACCTGTCTGTAGCTGGGTGAACTCGGTGTTCAGCTTCTGTAATTGCTCGGCCATTCTGGAGGTATGCGATGATGTCTCGTCAAGTCAATGGCGGTGGTGATGTTCAGTGGTGATTGATGTGGTGGTGACGATTTGCGGCGGGTGGAGGAGGGTCTGAGGTATCTCAGATGGCTCATCTTTAGTTTATTTTTGTTTTTCACCTTTTGCTTTTTTCAAGCGGGACCAGAAGAGCAAAGAGAGCATCCATCATCCTTCAACAATCAATAATACACCAGGACAATCACCACAAGGATAGCTCTGGTTTACTCGTCTACAGCTGCCGCCATATCTCGCGCTGCCCTCTCCCGACTCCTCTCTGACTTCCGCTATCTCTCCGCACCCGCAACGGCGATCGCAGTATCAAGTCGATACAAGTCAATATCAAGACAAAGCCAACGATTCCTGCATCTTTCTGCTATTTAATCAGCAGGCCAGCGGCCATCATACAGCATGAGTAACACGGATTTTTTAGGACGGGCGATTGAGACTGTCAGAAGAGCCATCGAGTTTGACAATGCGGCAGACTATGAGCAGGCCTATCAGACATACTACTCCGCTCTGGAGCTGTTCATGCTGGCTTTGAAATGGGAGAAGAATCCCAAGTCGAAGGAGATGATACGAGCGAAGACGGGGGAGTACATGGAACGAGCGGAAAAGTTGAAGAAGCATCTTGCTGAGCAGAACAACCAAGTGAAGCAAAGTGCTAATGGGTCGAATGGGAAGGTTGCTCTTGGTAGCGGGAAAGGGTTAGCATATCACCATATTGTCTGATATTCACCTATATTCTTGTGCCATGAGGATATGCTGACGGAATCTTCCGGATCTATGCAGGAAGAAGGAGGATGATGAGGATGCAGACAACAAGAAGCTGCGAGGTGCACTAGCTGGGTCCATATTGACGGAGAAACCGAACGTGAACTGGGACGATGTTGCTGGCCTCGAGGGCGCTAAGGAAGCTTTGAAAGAGGCTGTCGTTCTTCCGATCAAGTTCCCACATCTCTTCACTGGCAAGAGACAGCCTTGGAAAGGCATCCTACTCTACGGCCCACCCGGTACTGGTAAATCATACCTTGCTAAGGCAGTTGCAACAGAGGCGAACAGCACATTCTTCAGTGTGAGCAGTTCAGATCTGGTGTCGAAATGGATGGGTGAGAGTGAAAAGTGAGTGCATTTCTCCCACTGCCGATTCATGAATTGGTCGTGAATGGGTGGCTGACTATATTCAATTTTGAAGACTCGTCAAGCAATTATTTGAGATGGCTCGTGAGAACAAGCCTGCCATCATATTCATCGATGAAATCGATGCTCTCTGTGGTCAGAGAGGCGAAGGTGAATCAGAGGCATCACGACGAATCAAAACAGAACTTCTGGTGCAGATGGACGGCGTTGGTAAAGATTCGAAAGGCGTTCTCATCCTTGGAGCTACGAATATCCCATGGCAACTAGACGGTGCTATCAGACGTCGTTTCCAACGGAGAGTACACATCGGTCTTCCAGACTTGAACGCTCGCATGAAAATGTTTATGCTTGCTGTGGGCTCAACACCGTGCACGTTGCAACAGCAAGACTACAGAACTCTGGCCGAGATGAGCGAAGGCTACTCTGGCAGCGATATCAGTATAGCAGTGCAAGATGCTCTCATGCAACCAATCAGAAAGATTCAGACGGCTACGCATTACAAGAAGGTATGTGTTCATCGTGTCTTTGTCCCATCCAGTGTGAAAGTATGCACTAACCATCATCAATAGGTCCAGGTCGACGGTGTCGAAAAGCTCACGCCTTGCTCGCCTGGCGATGAAGGGGCAATGGAAATGAACTGGGTGGAAATCGAAGCAGATCAACTCCTTGAACCCCCACTCATTATCAAGGACTTCATCAAGGCTGTCAAGGGTTCAAGACCCACGGTCAGCCAGGAAGATCTTCAAAGGAATACTGAATGGACCTTGGAATTTGGCAGCGAGGGTGCGTGATTAATCACTTTGCATTCTTTTTCCATGTCCTTGTCGACCTGTTTTTTCTAGCAAGCCAGTCATTCCAGAGTCTTTCTTCCTCGCGCATTTGTTTGGCTGTCCCTTCATACCGAGAAAACTCTTTGGTTTGTTGCAGATCGCTCGCACCTTTGCTGTCGATTTACGCTTTACGGGCGAGCACATGTTTCTCAACCACATAATCTCCGCGAAATATGCTAAGATCTGCATTTTGTCTGTAATAACACGCCTAATGAACGTCTATCTTGAATTCAAACCAGCAAGGACCAAATTATGTATGGTAATGCCGCTATATACAACGGGCCCGCAGATGGCCTTGAACAGGTATTTCGATCCTTCCTGAAAGGAGAAGATCGAGGGATCATTAAAGCCCCTTTCTTCTCCTGGTGCCCTCTCTTTTCTTCACCACATCCTGTTTGGCTCTTCTCAAACCATCACCGACAACACGTGCATCGCGCCAGTCCGCACTGAGTCTCTTCATACGTGACATAGCAACAATGGCCCACGCCGCTGCTTTGAATTTTCGTCGAGCATTGCGTTGTTTCTCTGCTTTGGGGATACGCACACCCATTTCTGCGATCATCTGCAGATCGGTTGCATTGCTATCAAGATGTTAGCATTGAGCTTCAAACTCATCACGGTCAGAAGCAATACATACCAAGCAGCTCTGACCCGCTCGCCCAGTTCCATCAAGCCCTTGCTCCAGGCAAGATCTTCCCGGAACTTCCTTTCACGGAGGAATTTAGCCCTTAACCATATGATCTCCTTTCCTAGACCCTTGAGCTCTTTGGCGTGTTTTCCTTTTCTATCACCCTGGTTTTGGAGCTCGTCTACTGCATCTTGATACTGCTGCTCCAAGACCTCTGCGCTGTCTTGCACCTTCTCAAGCTGCCTCGATAGAGCAGTCCGTTCGTCGCGAACCCGTCGGAGATGGCTTCGTAATTCCTGCACCCGAGCATCACGCTCCGACAACTTCAGAGCTAATGACTCCGCCTCCAGTGTGGAAGATTTCAGAAGCTCATGGAGATCCTCCCTCTCTTCTTCCTTCACTTTCATGGCTTCAAGTTCCTTCCTCTGTTTGCGCAGATCCTTCGCGAGTTTCTGTGAGTCAAGGACTTGCTTGCGCAGAGCACGCACCTCTTCTTGTAATGCAGACGAAGGTGTCTTTGGTGATGGTGCGCTGAGCTCCTTAGTTTTGAACTCATGGTTCTCGCGTTCCAGGTCCGCGACCAGTTTCTTCAATTCCTTCAATGAAGCCTTGAGGTCATGTTCTCGTCGAACAAGGGCCTTCTCTTTCAAACGAGCCTCGTCAAGATGGCGACGGAGAACTTGGGAACCTGGAGATGTCAAAGCAGAAGGAGCCTCTGTCGTAGACTCCTGACGAGCCAGAAGATCTTCGAGTTCTTCAACCCGTTTTTGAAGGTGTTCTGCCTTCGTCTTAGCCGACGTCAATGCACGGTCGCGCTTCTCGCCCATCACCCGAAGTTCATTTTCTAGATCGTCGATTCTGGAAGTCAACCTGGCCTCCTCTGCAGCAGCCCGTTCGAATTCTCGGTCAAGCTCATCTTGCACACCATTTCTGGCCTCAATCAATGAGATCCTCTCTTCCCTCATCCTGTTGAGTTCTGCCTCGAGTCGTGTCTTCACACGTTGAAGCTGAGCTTTTTCTTCATCAAGGTGGCTGCTTGTACCATCCAGCTCTCTGAGACGTTTGAGACGGTCCCTTAGCTCGTCCCTTTCTGCTTCGACTTCAGCCTTGGCAGATTTCAGGTCAGCGGCTTCGACTTGTGCGTCCGAAAGTTTTGCTTGCATAACACGTTTCTCCTTTGTCGCAGCTTGTAATTGTTGATGGATAGTCGACGATTCTGTTGTCGCATGTGCCTTGGCATAGTTTTGCTGCTCTTCGAGGTTTGCCTGCAGAACTACTATTTCGTCTTCCAAAGTCTGGACTTTCTCGCGCATTGCATTTTCCTCCCTCTTGCTAACCCTAAGCTCCTCCTTGACTTTGAGTAATTCTGCTCTTTGCGTTTCTGCCGTCTTCCTCCTCTCGACAATATCATCATTGAGCTCCTTAATCTGGCGGTTCAGCAGGAGATCCTCGTCCTTATGGCGTTGCCTCTCGCTCTCAATGATGTTCTGCAGCTTCTGCTCTTTCGACGATAACGTAGTCTCAGCAGCCTGAAGTTTGTCGATCGTACGCTTGTAGCTTGCTGCTTGGTGCTCGGCTTTGTCCTTCTGTATCTCCAGCAACCTCTTCATGCTTTCCCATTTATCAGTATCAGCAGCGTGTTGTCCGATCTTGTCCTCTAGCTCATGCTGCACAGCATTCAGCTGGTCATTAAGGCGGTTTATCTTGTCATTGTACTGGACTCTCAGATCTTCAGCATCCGTGGCGAATTGCTGTCGCTCTGTCTCCACCAATTCCTCGAGCTTGGCGATAGTTGATTTGGCTTCTCTCAGGTCGCGCTGCAGGCCAGCAGATTCGGCCATCAAGGCATCATGTCGACTCTTCAGAATATTCTCGGCATCATCTCGATCGTCTATCTCATTGTCAATGTTGTGCATTCGGAGAGACAGGTCATCTTTTTCTCTCTTGAGAGCTTCGTATTTTCGAGTAATCGAGTTCAAGTTTCCTTCCAATTGTCTCTTCTCTGCCTCAAGCGCATATTCGTTTTGCTGCAGACGCTCCTCCATGTCCTGAATTTGTCGAGTCTTGTCCAATAATTTCCGCTCGTATTTTTGATTATCCTCATGAGATGACTCGAGGTTTTCCTGTAGCGTCCTGATCTTCTCTTCCATCTGACGACTCATGCCCTGGGATGCGAAGGATTTGGTCTTAATCTCATCCTGGGCTTTTCTCAAATGCTCTCGCAGCTGTTCGTTTTTCTCCGATGCCTTTTCGTAAGCTTCGTTTGAGTCTCTGGCTTCAGCCTTGGCCCGTTCAAGCATGTCTCGGAGTTCCTCAATCTGCTCCTTAGCATGATCTAACTTCTCTTGAAGCTCTTCTGCTACGTTGCTGTTGCTAAATTCACCTTGTAGCTTTTCAATTTCTTCATCCTTTTCCTCGATCGTACGGTCCTTCTCACGAAGATCATACTGTAAGTCGCTGATCTCCTCATTGAGTTCCGAAATCTTGTCTGACTGACCACGCTTCGTCTCTTCGAGCTCATCCATCAACTTTTGCAATCGTGCATTCTTCTCCTCCAAGTCCTTCTTGAGTCCTTCGTCCGCATATTTTCGTTTCGCTGTCTCCTTCGAGTCTTGCAGCTCTTGCTGGCAGGAGAGCAAGTTCTGGTTTGTCATCTTCAATTGTTTCTTCAGTTTCAACAGTTCATTTTGCTGGGTAACCTTCTCAACCTTGAGATCGAGATTTTCCTGATGCACTATATCTTTATATTCTGGCCTGTTTTTGCTGATTTGTTCTTCAAGAAAATGTACCTTGAGTTTCAACCCAAAGTTGTCCTTATTTAATTGATCAATTGCCTGTATCAAAGACTGCCAATTAGTCTCATATCATATAGAAGAGTACCACTTAGTACTAGCCTTTTCTTGTTCCCTCAATGTGAGGACCTGGCCATCACCGACGATGTTTCCATTTTCACCAAGCGGCTGTGGCAGTGGCGAGCTTTGCACGCTACTCCCAGCAGCCTGAGGAAGCGGGGTTGCTTGAACATTGGTGTTGTCAGAAGAATCATCGCCGAAGTTGGTGATACCTTCAGGTCCTGGAGTCGTGGAAAAACGCGGCCGTGAACGGAAACTAGGCGCGGGGGTTTGCAACAGGCTGTCACTCTGATTGCGAGTATGGTTGCTTTTCGAGGCACTGTTCATCAAAGGAGTGAACTCCCCCTTTCCGCCTCCAAACGCTGGGAGATGTCTCTTGTTGAGAGGGATTCTTGATTTTGACGCCCCTTTTGGAGTCTTGAGACTGTTCTCGCGCTTCCGATTGTTATCAACAATCTTGAGAATATCTCCGTCCTTCGATGGCGATTGGAAGGACTCCTCTAACGAATCGAGTACGGAGAGATCATTGCGCATCGCACTGCGAAACCCGCGATCCAAGTACGTCGCGTTGGCATCCACTTCTGTTCGTGGAGTGTCAATGTACGGAACCGCCATGATATTTGTTGTTCATGAGCACGATCACATTCCCACGGCATATGAGTCCCGACCGGTGCGACCACTGCCACAATGCTGCTGGCTGGATGATGATGATGATGATGATGGTTGTTGACGTTCACCATCAAGACTGACGTTGACGTTGCGTTGTTTACGTCAGGCCCAATTGGGTTAAGTCTCTTGGCAGAATGTCTTGGCACCACACGTCGAATGCTCCGGGCATCTGAGTGACCATCGCATCGTATATGTACTTTTCGATAATGATGACACGACTATGCTGATCAAGATTGTTCACCAACGCTGTTTCGCCATCTCACCTTCACCTGGGCGCTGGAAGCCTAGATACGACCATTATTCATTGCTATCTCAATTCGCCTTCCCAAAAAAAAGATGACCACGGACCCTCGTCTGGCCCGTATGGCCGCCACGTCTGAGGCCACTGGCTCCTCAACAGCATCTACAACTTCAAGTACTCCTGCACCAATACCACCTCCTCCACCTCCTCCTTCTCCACCAGAGGACGGATATGAGGCTCAAAAGGCAGCGGAAGAAGTCGCGGCTGCCGCTCCTGTAGAAGAGAAGCCTGCCGCTGAGAACAAGCCTTTGCGTCTCAAAGTGGCTGTCATCTGCGCAGCAAATCAAAATAGATCTATGGAAGCACATTATCGCCTAGCATCATCGTCTTATCCTGTCATCTCTTTTGGCACTGGCTCCTTGGTTCGATTGCCAGGTCCTTCCATCACTCAGCCCAATGTATACAACTTCAACAGCGTCTCATATGAGGAGATCTATGAGGAATTGAAATCTAAGGATCGCAGGCTGTACACCAACAATGGAGTCCTGGAGATGTTACAACGCAATAAGTCCGTCAAGCATCACCCGGAGCGCTTCCAGGATTGGACACCGGGCATGCCTCGCCTACAACAGATTGCGCGCGGAGACAGGGGAAGCGTGGGAACTGAAGGCGGCGTTGTTGATGTGATCATCACTTGTGAAGAGCGCTGCTGGGACGCCGTCGTCGACGATCTGATGTCTCGTGGAGCGCCATTGAATCGGCCAGTCCATGTCTTCAACGTCGACATCAGGGACAATCATGAAGAGGCTATGGTGGGGAGCAAAGGCATCCTCGACCTTGCAAATCGGCTGAACGTTGCTGCAGAGGAAGAATGGGCAAGCAAGGGAACAGAGTTATGGGAACAAGGAGGCGGAGAGGCAAGAAGATGTTTCGATGAAAGAGTGCCTGAGATATTGGCAGAGTGGCAGGAGAAATATCCTAACCTTCCAGCACTATGGACACTGAGCTGGTTATAAGAGCGTCGCGGCTTGTCTGGCTTGGTCTCCTCTCTCAGCATTGTCGACATGTTCCGTAGATTATGGCGGCGTTTACGATTCTGGTCATTTAAGGTGTCCGCGCTGCATCTACTGTGATGCACCTTCGTCCATTCCTCAGAGCCAGGACAGCAAGGATAGCTCGAATGAACGTGAAGGTCAGAGACAAACAATGACAGCCGAGGCCTAGATGTCAAGTTATCTGACGTGTGTAGGTATCTAATTGAGGTATGTATGTGTGTCGGGCCAATTTATCAACTATTCAAAGAATTAAAACGCCGGGCAGCCATGCCAGGAGACCATCCATAATATGTCCGTACGCCGGGAAACAGAAAACCAACAATAACGACCACCGTCTAGAATGCACCGGCAACCTCAGTCCTGCTTCATGAAGACTTCCAGCAGTCTCTTATAGTCAGGCGTGCCCAGTCCAGTCACCGGATCCCACCCTTCGACCGCAGAGAACCCCTCAGTGCCACAGCCTTGGTTTTTGCCAATTGTGATATCGTTAAAGATATCTGGGTTTGCGTAGAGGATGGGGTTGATGAATCCAATTGTGGACTTATTTGCGGCAATCCTCTCTTCATTGATCAAGCTCAACATGCTGGCAAAGAAGGGCGCTGAGGCAGATGTTCCCGCCTCAAGCCTCAGCTTACCCTTGAGCACAACTGGTATCGACTGTCCCACCGCGGCGACATCGGGATACGCCCGTCCTGCCCTGTTGTAGGCGCCCTGCGTCGTGTCTACAGTGTCGTTTGCACTGCTGTGGTACCACTTGTACTTTGGATCATGCTTGTCAAAATAAGCGTTCACGACCTTGTCTTGCCACGAGGGTCTTTGAAAGATATTGCTGAACCCTCCGCCGCTGGCAAATCCGAACGATGCAACCTCAGATCCCGCAACGGGTTTGGCATCAGCCGGCAAGGCAGTCGCTCCAACTGTCGTCACATAAGGGCATGACGCGGGGAACTGTGGTGCGAATGTCTTGCCATTGTTAAGACAGCCTTCCTTCTCGTCCACTTCGCTCTGGACCCCCGCGTCGCCCGAAGCAGCAACGACGGTTATTCCTTGGAGACCCAGCTTCAGCCACTCATAGCATTGACGGGTCTGGTATGATGGAGGAAGATTGTCTTCTGAGTTGGCGTATGATATTGTGATGATCTTCGTGGGGTCATGAACACCACACTGCTTTTTCCCCTTGTACCCATTCGGTTTTGGGTTGGGATATGGCGGGTCGAAACTGGCATCATGTTCATCGCAATATGAACCATCAATTGCATCCAAGAAGTTATTCAGGAAGCCGGGATATGTATAGTCTGCCTGATACACCGGGTCATCGACTTGAAAAACAAGTGCCTTTTGTGGCCAGATAATAGGTGTAGCCGCCATCAGATCCAGATTCGACTCGATACCAGCCTGTGCAGCTGGCACAGGGGCGACGCCTCCATTGATCGACTTGACGTCAGGTTGAGCATGCTTGGGTATTTCAGGCGCTACATTCGAGTTGAAACTATCGAGGTCCTCCTGGCTATATGCATCGAGTTGTGCTACGATGCCAAGCTCGTTTCCTTTCGCTGCTTTGCTGCCCTTGGGGATGTTGTACAAGGCTATCGAGAGGTTATAGTCAGCGTCGTCAATGGAAACTGCATGAAAGACCCAGGGGGGAATTCTATCTTACCCCTAACGCATGCTGGTGTCATCACTGTTGAGCACATCGTTGTGTTTGTCTCAATATTCGCCCATGGGAAGCCCAGTTTTTCAGGCACTGGCTCGTCTCGTTTCTTACTTGCTGCTGCAAGGGGCCGCCTTGCTGCACTCAGATGCTTGACTCCAGGAACGATGTAGTCGATGTGTGCACTCACGTTTGCAGGCAAAGAATATCTATCTTCGCATGTCAGCTTGATCAGTATTCTACCATGGGCCTGGGGGGCAGCACATACTCTCGTGCAGCAATATGTCTCTTGCCAGTCAACACGTTATGGTACGAGTAATATTGTGTCTTGAGGATGGTCCCCATTTCCTCGCTTGTGACGTTGAAATGCAGCCATTGCTTGTTGGCTGATTGTTCGACGCGATAGCTGGCAATGCCCACGTCCGATCACCTCAACAAAATTAGCGAGCGATGCAAGATGTGGACTCCGATAGGCAGATCAACGAAAAAGGCAATTGACAAAGGAAGGAAGAAGCTAACAGAGTACTATCAAAAAACAGGGAGGGAATTT
>JAGYIB010000315.1:0-11138 GCA_024244615.1 Ascosphaera pollenicola | reverse complement strand
CCTGATATTCATGAGAACTTCCATGTCACTCTGGTGGAGGCGCTGCCAAATGTACAGTTTGCCACTACCCCGCATCGCATTGCGCCCCCCTATCCCTATCCCCATACGCTGGTGCCGATGGCGCTGATCCTGGGCGTACACGCGCTAATGCATGAGATCTTTCTTTGCAGGTCCTTCCCATGTTTTCAAAACAATTGATCGAGTACACAGAATCGACCTTCAAGGAGGAAGAAATCACCATCCGCACGAAGACCATGGTCAAGAATGTCACGGATAAGTGCGTTGAGGCCGAAGTGACACTCCCCGACGGCACCAAGGAGTTGGAGAAAATACCTTACGGTCTCCTGGTGTGGGCTACAGGCAACTCCATTCGTCCGGTGGTGCGCGATCTCATGGCCCAGATACCCGAGCAAGCGGACTCCCGTCGTGGACTGGCCGTGAACGAGTATCTCGTAGTCAACGGCACAGAGAACGTCTGGGCCGTCGGTGACTGTGCCATCACGAACTATGCTCCAACCGCGCAGGTTGCTAGTCAGGAGGGATCCTTCTTGGCGAACATGTTCAATAGCATGGCCACGACGGATGAGATCAACGCTCAATTGAGTGCTCTTTCCGTCCAGCAAGCTGAGGCTAAAGATGACGAGACCCGCAACAGGATCTTCGATGAGATCAGGAATCTTCAGAGAAAGGAGAGAAGAGTGAGGCAGGTCGGGCCATTCCAGTACTCCCATCAGGGAAGTCTTGCCTACATTGGCAAGGAACGAGCTGTCGCCGATGTCACTTGGTTGAGCGGAAACATCGCTAGCGGTGGTACGTTGACTTATCTCTTCTGGAGAAGTGCGTACCTCAGCATGTGCTTTAGCAGTAAGTCACACCCGACTCGACAGGTCGACTTGCACTATCAGGACCAACTCGCTAACTTGCTCTAGCCCGTAACCGTGTGCTTGTTGCCTTCGACTGGCTCAAGGCTCAATTCTTTGGTCGTGATGTCTCCAGAGAGTAAAAGTCTCCGGTGTATATCATCCCCTGACTAGTCCATAATAGCCATCTGATCTAACCCCCCCTGTCTTATCGTGTTCACTCTTGACGTTCTTCAGTCCCTCGTTGGAAACCCCTTCTTTCACTTAGACCCTGCCCATCTATCTTTCTCTGTTTTGTTCATGCGAACCCCTTAAATTGTCTGTATATAAACCACCATAACCACACATACTGTTGACTTCCTGAACACCCTCCATCATCATCATCATCATCGCCATGTCGTCGTTCCCGTGCAGGTGTGTACGTACCAGGGGCGTCAGGGCCACAGATTGATCGCGCCGGGTCGGAACATCCAGCGGGCCCGCAAGTCCGCAATTCGCGCCCGGAGGTCTCGAGCGTCCATCGCGGGTGCTTCGACATGAGGGAAGAAAAATATGACGATGAAGACAGCGGATTGAAGGGCTGCCAATTCGTCGTTTGATCAGCCTCACCTCAGTTGCGCGCCCACAACATGCCGCCTCGCTTGAACCTCCGCCTGTCGTCACAGGTCTCCTCGCTCATCGCCCACCATCAGTCTCCCGCGCCTGCCAATCCGTCCAGCTTGATACCAGCATTCCAGCGACTATGGGCCCAGCCATTGGCGCAAACTACACAGACTAGAGAAGCGTCGCTCCTGTCGCGCCTCAGCGATGCGCCGGGCGCAAAGCACAGGAAGATCCGACGTGGTCGAGGTCCGGCCTCAGGCAAGGGCAAGACCTCCGGCCGCGGTCACAAAGGTCAGAAGCAGCACGGAAAAGTGCCTGCGGGCTTCCAGGGTGGTCAGACCCCGATTGAGGTTGTCCACGGGAAGCATGGATTTGAGAATATGTAAGTCCGCGGGTTGAAATACAGGATGGGTCAAGACGCGGAGTATTGACGTTACTGTGTTTCTCGACAGCTTCGCGCCAGACATGGCAGTCGTCAACCTCGACCGGTTACAATCCTGGATTGATATGGGCCGCATCGACCCTTCGAAGCCAATTACAGTCCGCGAACTTTTCCATTCGCGATGTATTCACAGCGTCAAGGATGGCGTCAAGCTACTCGCATCTGGAGGACAAGAGGTCCTGAAGCAGCCCCTCCAGATCGTCGTATCCCGTGCTTCTCAGCAAGCCATCGCTGCCGTTGAGGCGGCAGGGGGCAGCATTGTCACGAGATACTACACAGAAACAGCTATTCGACGAATCATACAGTTCAAGACGCCGCCCTTCGCATCTCTTGCTTGGTCGGAGGACAAGTACAAGATTGGTATGGGCGTGGACAAGCCGCGCGTCAAGGGAGAAGGGTTCCAATACCGCCTTCCAGACCCCGTGAAGAGAGATGATATCGAGTACTACCGTGATCCTGCTCATCGGGGCTACCTGAGCCATCTTGTTGACAAGGGCGAGACGCCCAGTTTGTTCTTCTTGGCCCCTGATGCGGCGAAGCATGGTAGCAAAGAGAAGTCCGAGAAGAAGCTTGGTGAGAACCGGGTGTGGTAATGAGGGAACTGAGAGGAGAAGAGGATGCAGAGAGAGGAGGGCTGCACGTCGTTTATATCACCATCATTTTGGATGTACAGTATCTCCGCCAATTTCAATGTACATTACGCCTTTTGCACACGAGAAGGCCATACATATCGTGCAGCCTGGGGGGCCACTGTAAATTGTCTTCTCATTCGTTAGCAGCCCCTCGGCAATGAACAACCGTGATCATGTTGAGCAAGACGAGATCTCTCGTTGACCCTGCGAACCACCTCTTGTAGAAAAGGCATCGATGGCGGTGGTAGGCGACGACCAGGCTGCAACTTATTCTTACTTACCGATTCCTCTGCTTGCAGGCACTTTTTTCACAGCCTGCACCTTTCTCACCTTCTATGGGCTGATAAATCGAAAGAACGGCGCAACGTCGAAGAGGATCGCTGGTCACCATGAGGGAAGTCCTGCTTCTTGTCTTCATCCACGGCTTCAAGGTGGGGTTTCATTGCGTCAAGCCATTTGATCAGACAAGCATAGACTGACAAGCCCTTGACGCGGGGATCACTGTTCAGGGAGACAACGATACCTTCAAGGAATTTCCTAAGCTCTTACGACGAGAAGTCGGGCAGCGACTCCCACATAAGAAGGTCATTGCATTGATATATCCCAAGTTCAATACGAAGGGCGAGCTTACACAGACCGTCACAAAATTTCGAGAATGGTAAGCCCAATGGCAAAGAAATGATTCAGGACACCCCATGATAACTAGAATCCCACAGGCTTGAAGATGCAGTCATCTCTTATGAGAAGGAGTCTGGAAATCCCTCGCCGACGACCAATCCAACCGTCCAGTTGGTCTTGATCGGGCATTCGATGGGTGGGATCGTCTCTGCGGACACCATACTCTCCATGATGGCACCATCTGATGCCCCAAGCGATGCTAAGTCGACGGGCCTCGACTCAGTCATGCTCTCCCGCATGAGGGGCCTAGTGGCATTCGATACACCGTTCCGCGGCATCAACAAGAACGGAGTACTTCACACAGCTTCGAAGCACATTGAGCAAGCAAAACCGGTCTTGAGTGTTGCTGCGACTGTCTTGGGGGGAGTCACTTCTTATTTTGGGTGGAAGGCCACCACGGGCAGTACCACTACTACTACTACTACCACCACCACCAGCAGCAACGGCGACAGCAACAAAGAAAACAAGAAGATCACCGCTACTACTGCCACTGCTAGAAACAGCGACGGCAGCAAGGAGAGCAAGGAGATTATGACATCTACCTCGCAAGACGACAGCAAAAAAGCAAAGCAAGAAACAGTTGAAGAGAAAACATTCTGGGGCAAATACGGCACACCCCTAGCATACGTCGGTGCGGCTGGTGTAGCCGGTGCAGCAACTCTCGGAACAGTAGCACTCGCAAAACCGCATATCGATGAAGCCTGGAAGTGGATATCGGACCATCTAGCCTACGTCGGCTGCCTTTTCAACGACTCTGTTTTGCGCCAGCGCTGTCAAGCTCTTGCGCGCGTCCAGCGTCAGGGGAACATCGGAGCCGTGAATTTCTACACGAGGCTAGATGAGAAAGTCGCGTCGCTGTATCAAGGCACTTTTTGCAATATGCCCGAGGAGACAAGGGCTGCGAAAGATACGTTGACTATGGATTGGCGTCCGGCGGTTATTGGGAAGGCAACTGATATATTAGATGCTCATACGTCCATGTTTTCAGAGGGGAAGAATTTGCATTATCATGACCTTGCGGTTCGCGCAGCGGATCGCATTGTGCGGTGGGTGGGTTAGTGATAAGAAGGAAGGACGTGAAAAAGGGGAAGCCTTTTGCCGTGATATGGAAGAGATCAGCTGTGACCATATATATCCATATATGCAATTGAAAGTACATAAAACAAGCAATCTGAAGAAGAATAAGTTGGATATCGCAAAAAATGTGAGAGCAATATGTAGCGTGAAATCTAAAAAACGCCAAAAATCATTAGGATGAACCTGAAGAGTATAATGCTTCAAGCTGCTGGATTGATAAGTCGTTGATCGTCAGTAGTATGCCGAATTAGGCGGATATTGATGGTAGCCGCTATATTCATCGGCGATGCTGTCGTGATACATAGCAGTTTTTGGATAAGGATCGGAGAGTAGCTCATTGACCTCCCAGGTATTCTGTTTCACCCCGACAGAGAACTCAAGATCCTCCTTTGTTATAGAGTCCCAATACTTTTGAATTTAGTTAGTGCAACCATGTGAAAAGGGATTCAAGGGAGATGGATTAACAAACCTTATATATCATCATCACAGCGAATAAATTGCACAAAGTTGCGAAGAAGAGTCCGTCGACATAATGCTGAATTTTATCGCAGATCTTGCTGCTGAAAACGTAGAGTATGATCTGCCCCGCGACAAAGAATAACACAGCAAACATTATATGTCCTAGCGGCCACCGATCCTGAAGCGTATACACAACCAAAATGATCTGCATGACCGTATAGACGGCAACGAAAACAGCATTCAGCACGTAAAGAATGATGAACAGCGGAATGGTCTTTGTTGGCGATAGACCGCCTTTGGACTTGAAAGTGATCAGCGAGACAGCGAAGGATATTGCAAACATGATGGCAGACGCAATGCGCAGCAGCCACACCGACAGCCGTGTTCCATCTTCGTAAATCTGAAAGCCCACGAATCCGTTGATGAACAAGCAAGTGCATAGGGCTGAGACCAGACCACACTGCACTGCCGTGAAGTATGGATAAACACTGCTTCCCGGAGGCGCGACGCCGGCATCAAGGACAAGAGAGCAGAGAGTCAAGGCCATGTACAGATAGAAGAAAGTGATGATCTCTCTGCGGCCAACAGCGGTAAACTTGGAGCGAATATGGAGGATCATGATGACAGCAACGCCCAGCGCAGCGATATGCGCGACATCAGTCGCGCCCTGGAAGATAATAGTATTGGCAACCTCAATATTGCGAGCGTAGCATGTAGGAAGGATGCCCCTTGTCCCAAAAGAGGTTGCCTCTGGCCCGACCAACGTGCATAGCGGTATGGGAGCTTTACGACATATCGTCTCGAAGTCTCCAAACCCCATGGTGACGGCCTGTCGAGCTTCTTGCAGCTCAGATGTCGATGCAAAGTTCGAACTGCAGTGGCCACGCCTTCGTCAAAGGCCGATCGATATAGATGTGTGCGTCGAGTCCTTCAGCGAGGTCTGGGAAAAAAGTGGAGGTTGGGGGATGAGATCAGTAGCCCCACCAGCACAGCAGTGGGTTGTCGCGGGACCCCGCGTTTGCGCAGGTCGAGTATGTATGTATGTAGTCGTATCCTGGTCTATGCTGCAAACGAAACCGCGCCCACCTCAAGTCGTCCGCATCAGCCTTCGTGAACGTCCATCAACGCAGCCGTGTGAGGCTCCAGCGTCCCTTGTGGTTGTGGTTGATGCGATGCGATTGAGGAAAATATAAAAAAAAAAAAAATAAAATATGAAGGAACCTTGGCACTGATCTATTTATTTGCGGAGCGGTAGCGGAGCACATTGTTGGTCAGTTTCCAGGTGCTCAAATTCCATCTTTTTGAAGGGGCAGGACTAGACCACAAGTGCAGCTTTACATGGGGCGAAGTACGCCAACTACGCAGCTTTGTCATTCTACAAAACGTTTTATCGTGTGCTCAATGAAAGGGACTACAGACAGAGTAACAAAGTCGTGAGAGCTGGGAAGACCATAGGGGAAGTCGTGACCCAATGCTTAGCAAAGCGTGAACAAAAGATAGTGACATGGTGCGCAGTTTCTCTGTGGACATAGGCAGTGCATGTAGGGGAGGGAATCTCAGGAACAGAGCAATGGTGAAGGATGATATTGAGGCAAAGGAAGTCCATCAGGGAATTGATTAAGGAGGTACATACTGTATAGTTACCCGGGAGGTTGGCAGCGACATCGTAGGGCTGAAGGGAGGACGACGAGACGACAAGAGACGAGAGACGAAGAGTAACAACTCACTGAAACAATCATTGAGCAGTGGCATGATGGAGGAAAACCAGTCTCAGATCCTCGTTCCTACCCCTTTACCCCCTTTCTCCTGAGCCCATCCACACGCTGACCGGCTCAGCCAAGTACTACGTAGCACTTGATACAAAGAAGTTCGTGAATCGTAATGATTCCAGTCAACCGAGCTCTTCGCTAACCACAGGGTCGAACCCATGATCCTGGAACCCCCAATCACAGGCGCAACGTTCGATCGTCTTGTCATACAGTCACTGTCTGCCGCAGGCAACGCCTAGTTCCGGGAGCAGACTTTGCAATCTTACATCTTCCCGGCACCTTGATGCACAATGACGTCCAACATCAAATCTGCAGGGGACTTTATTTGGCGGACGACGCAAGTATGACGACCTCTTCAGTGCAGGTCAGGCTGCTGCCATTGAATAGAACAGAGAGAGGATAAGGATAGGAAGAAGTTTAAAGGAGCTGTCTATCTCCCGTCATCCCATTGATTCTCTTGTAGTAAGCAGAGCCCAAGGGTAAGGGGAGCGCGTGTTCTCGACGTATTCTAGAGGCTTTCCAGCATGACAAAAGACGGTTGCATGTCTGATGCAAGACAGAATAAACAGCCATCCAATAAAAGAGGTATACTTACATGCGCCAGTCACTGCAATGCCACAATGTCCGTATTGAAGAGAGACACAGACTCTTACTAGCTCCACAGATTTTTTACGCCGATTGTGTGCTATTCGCCGGTCGCAAGGGACATTCAGCCACGAGATGCACGATGACCGAAACACACTCATATGTCCAGCACAGAGCCATATGTATGCGGATCACCGATGCCGGCTGCTCTGGACTTCGACCTGCGCAGGAACAGCTACACCATCATCCGCAGCAAACAACAATGGGAACCCAGCCAAGGCAGACAGACATTTTACAGGCAGTCCGCAGCCGTGTCCAAGAAGTACGATGTGTTTTCTTCAATCAAGACATCTCACAAGAAGGGCGATGATGCATGCCACGGAGGCTTACCTTCGCGAGATGAGCCATTTGAGGATTTTCTCTTGCTGACTGGCTTGACTGGTGTTTGACGCATTGCGGTTCTGCACTCGCATTGCTTAGCATGAGTTCATCCATGGACCCAGCCGGCTTTCCAAGTTCCATGCGCCTGCTCGTGGGGCACGTTTCCGGCTGATGCGGACCGAATCGTATCGATCATGATGCCAGTGTTCGGCTGTCGGTACCGTCGTCGAGATTCTCAAAAATTTCCTCTCTTGCTTGTGTGTGTCACTGGGCCTGGCCGACGGTGCCATCCGGCGCTCCCTGGCCTGTCAAGCGATCAGGAACTAAATGTGACGGGGATGAGTTCGATTCCAAGCACCTCTGGTCGTGGAATCCTGCATTGGGTTGCCCATTCCTTGGAACGTTACGGCATGCCCGTGTATACTTACCACGGGCTCGATTCAATCGAGAGAGCGATACAGCAGGAGCTGACCAAGCCGCCAAAGGAAGGAGGAGTCGCAACACATTTCGTCATGGAAGATGTGCCATCTGAGATAATCAAATATCTTTTGACCCCTGACAACGTGCAGCTACCATCGAACACTGACATCTCTGCTTATGATATTTCAGCTCACAGAATAATCATCAAAATGCCTGAACTTCCACCACACAGCACGGCAGTAGCCGAATTCTGCGATGCCATTAATATGGCTATCCGAAACGCCGGCTTTCGTGACGCAGTGGTGAAAGAAGGGGCGGCGCTGCACCGAGGGTCGGTCAGGGGCAAACAGCCCGATAGCTCCTGGAAGCTGCTTCCGCCAAATTATGTCGAAACTAGAGAGAGATGGCCGAGAATTGTACTAGAGGTTGGCCTATCGGAGTCGAAGAAGAAGCTCAAAGAGGACGCCAGGTTCTGGCTTGACAACTCCGATGGCACCGTCAAGCTCATGCTGACGTTAGACATTTCTGAAGACTCCGTGACCCTCGAAGCGTGGGAGAGAAAGGACGGCGACGTGGTGGTGGTGAAGAAGATGGAGGCTGAAATTCGTGAGGGAACGTGGAGGATGGCCTCCGAGAACAATGCCTTGCAGTTCCCGGTGGAGGATGTTTTCGGCTTACCCCCAATACAAGGGCATTCGGAGGTCATCCTCCTGCGAGGAGACGACCTGGTGAGGGCTGCCGCAAATGCCGCATGGCAGAAGGAAATGTGAGAACTCACCCATCCCGAATCCTGACGCCTGTTTCATATCGGCATTCAAGAGTTTTCGGAGACATCAATCAACGCCTTCGTCGCAGGCTGCGAATCTTCAGGAGCAACCCATTCCGATTCATCAACAGAAAGTGACCAAAATCGTCTATCACGTCAACAGAATCAGCTGCGGTATACCATGTGCTACATGAATACGCAAGGCTCCATTATCAAACATTCTCAACAGCCGATGCTTCACAGTGTGCTTCTAAGTCAATCTCTATCCCTTTGCGCGTGTTAAGCGTCAGTGTGTTTGCCGAATTCGTGCTATTGAAGACCATACGACCTTATTAGTGTAACATAGTCGATCATCTTTGAAGACATCGTGAAGAACAAATTTGCAACCGACGTTGTGAGCAAGGTTCCACCGTAGAGACATGGCGGTGGTGAACCTCTTTGAGAGGGTCTGGGCCGCAGAATGGCCAGCCCACTCTGCTGCCAATTCATATGTCACAGAAGGTCAAAGGGCAGCAGACAGAAGCAGACACAATGCGCTTCCAATGATGTGGCAGACAATCGGCATCGTTACTGAACAAGTATTTATTGCACGATATTTGGATATGGTGTGCAACCCCAACATGAACATGAACATGGGATTGCAGGATATGGGATTTGAACGAATTGATTCCGATACATCCACCAAAATCACCCCTAGGGCCATCATGATGATGACTATCTCGGTGACTCAAGCAAGCGTCTTTGCAGACATACAGAGGCGTTCCCGGAATCGCGCCATCATGAGGCATGCGATCGTCCCCCAATATTGACCAGACACAGTCTGCTAGCAGCGGTTGAACAACGCGTTGCTTGTTCCACAGCCAGGATGGTAGGAACATTTCAATTCGCGAGAAGCGATGAAGCCGAAAGAATGGGGATGCCGTTAACTGTGATCGTGCCCGATGAGGGTCTCCACCGCGGCATTGGCCCGAGGCGTGGATTGGTCACCGGCATATGAGGCATCACCCTCACCATGAAATTACACGCGTTCAAGGCGCGTTCTGCAACACACATCACAGCATCACAGCTTACGACAGCTCATCGTCAACGAGTGATATCCAGCAATGGCAGAGCCTGCAGAACCGGCGGTAAGGCCGTATGAACCACCCGCGAAAAGGCGCAGGCCTGGCATGAAACGGACGTCGCCTCACCATGATTTTACCATCGAGGCAAAAGGAACACAATTTCAAGTTCATAGGAGGGTTATGCGTCAAAACTCTCGAGTCATAGCTAATTGGGAAAAGGACTGCTTAGACCAGGTATATTAGCTAGTTTGCAGAATGAAGATGTTTACGTGGATATCGAGATTACTGACTATCAAGTCAGCACAAATGGAGTGGTACCTTCGAGTTAAATGACTTTGAGCCCAAGATCGTTGATTTTGTGCTCAATCTCATGTATAATGAGACTTACATTCCACCGTACCCAAGCTGGAGTCAATGGACGGATGAGCAAGAGGACGCCTGAAAAGAAAGGGTGCGCGAGGGGATGAAATTTCATCTTCAGGTCACAGCTCTCGCCGATCATCTAGGTATGCGTGCCACCTCTACGCAGGCTCAAACACTCCTTACTAGAGGTATGGAGGCGTATGACGATAACGGACGACTATCAGACCTCATTCAAGTCCTCCTCGAGCTGGATCTCTACGAGAAGTATTCCCCGTCAACCTGGAAGAATCTTGACAGGGATGTACTCTCTAGATACATACGTCATGACGGCTACGCCATCCTCGACATCCACAGGTCCTTGCGTAATGACATCTTGGACACTCTTCATGAAAGAATCAAAGCTGTTGATGATGAGGCTCGAGACAACCTTGATAAGTGGCGGGAACATCAGATGGTCTTCACCACCAAGAGACGCGGCTGCATACCATGTATGAGGAATCAGGAAGTAGTCGAAGATTACGAATACACTGGAAAAGTTGTCAGAGAGCTTTGCGGCACGTGCAGATCCGACGAGCTATGTTCTCTATATGACTTGTCTTCGGATATCAATGATATCGATAGCGAATAGACTGGCAATGGCAACGTATCCTTCATGATCAAGCTGCTCATCATATATCTCAATACATACTCATCGGGTGGTGTCCAATACTCTCATTGCGGTGCATGCGTCTCTTAAGTGATCTCTGAGAGAGCAATGGAGCATTTCGCATGGTAACAAGGAAAGGTCTCTCAAACCGATGGAGATTTTTCACTGACGCTTTCTTTACCTACATATGCAACTCAGGACTAGATTGATGCCGCTGCAGGTAAAATTTAGGTGTAGAAAACCCCTTGTTAGGGCAATGCAGCCCTACGAGCAACAATCGCTCTGTTCAAATTGGATTGGATGAAAAAAAGTCAAAATCACTGTATAGGCAAAATATCCCTCTTGAATGGCTGACGAGATTGCCAGCATACCCCTGTCTTTTACTATAAATAG
>JAGYIB010000314.1:0-11158 GCA_024244615.1 Ascosphaera pollenicola | reverse complement strand
AGGTCTGCCCCTTGTTCAAATATGTTGATGGTACCTCCTCTTTATGGAACATGGATGTCTGTGAGCATAGTGTCGATTCAAAACGACTGATGGATTCAACAATTAGCGAGCGCTCAACATGGTCAATTGTTCGTGGAGACTAAAGAGGAGACTTACCCAAGGTTACACTTCTGAACAGCATACTTTGACTGCTTCTGCAGTAACTGAGCAGGCATGCGTTCATCAGCGGAAGTAAAAGAATGAGGTGCTGTGGGTGACGGTGACTGAAGCTGGTGGTGCACAGGGGTTTGAAGAGTCTCCATGGGACCATGGAACCTGGTCGTGGGGTCTAAATCATCGCTCTCCTGTTCAAACTGGTACAGATGGTGATCACCAATTGGAGCAGATTGAGCCCGCATGTTGTCACCAATGGCAGTGCTGTACATCTCCGGCCAGAAATTCATGACGGGGGAATGTGTATGGTCCTGATATATGGTCGTTGGTACTGTGGTTGGTGGGTATACGGAACCATCCATGACGATGTGGCTTGACCTTCCGAAACTCATCAGAACACGAAGGAAACGAATTGGATTTCACATTGGACGGTGCCGGGGAAAACTCACCGTTGCTGATAGTCTTCATATGACGCTGCTTGGCCGTGGCTCTCGGTGAAAGGAGTCATGATGTACGCCGGTAAGTTGGAAACGCTGCTGTCGATGTGGTCGGCCACGAACTAGATGGAGACGATTTTGCTATTGATTGTGACTAAGCTATGCTTCATGGTCAGCAAGCGAGTCACTATATTCTATGCACACTACGGCCGCCATGATGGAGAGGCTGTTTGTTGAATGCACAAGCAACACAGAAAGGGACTCAAAGCTGCTCGGGTTGAAGACAGTAGAAGTGCGCAACGGACATCACATACTGATGATCAAGCACTGACTGTGTGGCAACAGTGAAGGCCGAAAAATGATTGAGTTTGACGGGTAGCTGGATTGAGCTCTAGCTGTGAACTTCTGACACAGGTACTGATCGACCTCGCCGAGACTGGTTGAGGGAGACAGGAGCGGATAATGAGAGCTTGCTGTTGACCAAGAATCTTGCTTAACTCTAGCCGCAATGCTTGGGTCCAGTGGCGCGATGTTCTCCCCTTGAAATGTGCGAGTCGTTAATATTTTTATAAGGGTACCGGGCGCCGTGGGACTTGTCCAAGAGAACCTTTGGAAAGTACAAACTGCAGCTGTTCAAGGATGAAATTGAATTATCGAGCTCTGTGGCTTTTTAAATCTTTGCCACAAGCACGGCACATAATAGCTCGGATTGGCAGTGCAGCTGGAGCCATCGTGGAAGAATCGCAAAATTCTCATTTGCAAATTTCAGCTATCCTCCGAATGGAAGTCGGCACAACGGGGCCATGATCACTGAAGCAAAGAAGAAAGAGGGGTGCGAATGCCCCAGATGAAATGAAGGGAGAAGTGGGTATTATCAATCAATATACAATACACAGAGCACTCCAGATGGGGGGCTCAAAAATGGATTCGGGGACGATGCTTTGCATGGGTCGCAACTCAATCACTGGCCATTTGTTACCTCCTAAACCCCGACGGATTTGGGCCTACTCTAAGCCGTTTCTCCGCGCGTGTGGCTGACCCATCAGGGAGACGAAGCGCACTGTCCATATAATTCGCCCATTCATGTGCGAAGACGGTCAGGATGCCAGATTGCGCCACAGCAAATTGGTCTTTTAACATCTAATCAATCTCAAGTCAGGGCCTTTGTGAATTCCAGGTATCAGGTAAGCGAGGTGGAGCAGATAGGATAATAACCACTGTTGCGGTGATGACATTTCTGATGCAGACATGCATCCCTTGAAGTGGGACAACTGTTCTTGAAAGGAATGCAATTGATAGTCGCCACGACGCTGGAGGGGCTAAGGATTCTTCTCTTGTCAAACTCAGGACCACCACCCCTGGGTATTCTTGCGAGCTCCTGCAGACCGGGTGTCGCCGAGGCTACGGAAAAATTCCACCATGCAATAGAGAAAGATAGTGTGCGGTGAATGCCACATCATAGGAAGATCCCTTTTGGATTCTAGGCTTCCATGGCAGTATGGTATCCACCTTGCCGGGCGTCTTGGTGCATGCTACAAGGCTGTGGCTGAGCGGAGCCTTATCGGCAGAGGGTCACCCTTTCCCTGCGCCAACGTCGCTTTGCGTATGTACGTTGAAGTGACCTCAATGAAGCCGCGGCGCCACACGTGCTCACTCACCCATTTTAGTCTAATTACAATCATTGCACATGTTTCTGGCATGGGTAAGTCGAGCTTTGGAGGTTACACTGGGCCCTTTTGATCTACGAGAGCTCAAGCCACAGGAGACCTGGAGACTCAGGTTCTGAAAGACATGCATACTGCCCATTGGGCCCCGTATGTATTCGACCCTGATGCTTGGTGTCCTGTCAGACTGCAGGCCGCACATTGACAGGCAATGCAAGGCCGAACTATGTACGGTATTACTGAGGTAATATGCATCGAAATTCGATGGTGTCACCCCGCAAAGAATCTAGCGCCGATATCTGAAAGTTCGAAGCACGTCGTCGCCTTCAGCTTCACTTCTTGCTGTCCGCTGGCTTTTTCCAAGCGCACGCCGTACGTGTGCAGCGCTCACTGGGACCCGAAACCCGCAATTTTGAGGACTTTCTTTTCGATAGCTGCTTCACACCGAAGCACGCCGACGTCGTATCAATATCCACGATGTTTTAAGAGTCATTAGTCACGTTGCAGTCTTTCAGCTCACTGCAAAGATGATCCACCTGCTGCGTGTTTTGAATATTGTTGATGATGCCATATCATGCTACGTATGCGCTGCGGTGGTGAGCATGGGAATTCCTTTTGCCTCTCCTCCTACTGTCAATCAGGGCCGTGATTAGATCGGACGCACGTGCGCTCTGACTTCGAAGTCTAGACGGTACAACGCTCGGCCAAGAGTACTATGCTTGCGCTGTCATGCTGCTATGTACTCGCAGGCAGACAAATCATCTAGATAGCGGTCTCGCAATAGTGAGGAGTGTGAGCAGTCAACCTTCAGCACATCACTAAGCGAGGCCGCCCCACAACGGCTCCACCCATGCGTGCATTGACAAAACAGATCATGGCATGGATGGCAATTCTTCTCCGACACAGCTACGGATTTAGGATCTCACTGGCACCCGGCGACAAGCTGGAGTTAAGAGTTATCTCCATGGGAGCCATCCGTCCCGGTTGAATAAACTCCAGGGTTTCAAACAGCTCTCGGCAAAGATCGTCGAGCAGTTTGTTTCGATCCACCTCCAGCTTCCTCAGGCTGCACGTTTTCAGCTTACTTCTGATGAGATCATCGTTGGCATGACATAAAATGGGTAAGATAGCCCATGGAGTTTTGCCGAAAAACTTTCGGATCATAACGGCACTTGAAAGCAGAAGGACCAATTCCTTCGCAATGCACGGTACATATTTCCGCGCGGGTTAGCTACTCATGTCTGCCCCGAAAACAGACCCCGAAGAGAACAAAGACATCAGGTCTGATGGCCACCATACGTCGAGGAGTATCGGTGGCAGGCCCTACGCGAATTGGCCAATCTGCAAGATATTGATTGTTGCATACTATACACTCGGAGAAATGGGTGCCACACATGAAGACAACACAATCATTGTCTATCGCTGGAGAAATTCGCATGCGATAACAGAGCCATTAAGCAGAGCGTCGTCAAAAGAGTCGTCAAGCCACGAATTGCTTATCAGTGCAAAGAGCGCCGAGGATAACCATTCGAAGTCACTGCATCCAGAAGGCTTCCAGAACTTATGCTGCAGTACTCCGTATAATGCAGTTCAATCAGAGATTTCCAATTGGGCTCTCATCCCCCTCCCAGCCTTGGGCAGCTCTGATTCCAGCTCACATCACGCATATGAATTATGTACATGGAATACACCACCTTTACTAGTGGGCGTACCAGTGATCATAATCTAAACTGCTTTCGGCTCCTGCAATCAAGCTAATTTGACGACCTTATTCGACGACTCTCTGCTTAACGGCTCTAATATTCCGGGCGTGGGCCGCCTAATAAATATGTCTTGAATAGGTGCCCGGTGGATACCTTGCAGTCCGCTTTTCGTCAGAATGCTTTCCGCAGGATATCATTAATCTCCTGAGCTCTACATATTAGCTAGTCTGGAAATTTGCGATGACTTGGTTGCCTCTCAATTCAGACATTACTATTTACTATTATGTACATTTGCTGCACCGATGCCATCACCCCTTCATGAGCAGACAGTGTGCCGACAACTGGCTCAGATGTTGAAGATCACAGATATGTACATTGCCATTCGCTGGCTCTCACGGATTTGGAGCAGAGTAGTGCCGGGTGATTATGCCGGTTCCGTACGATTGCCGATGCGCGTGGGAAAATGCGGTGTCGATCAATCAGGCATCAAAGCATATGGAGTCGCATACGACACAATGGTGGTGTAAGTCAAAATACAGAGAAGAAGAAGCTGCTTCGCATTGCTCTCAACCAAAGAGAGATGGAGATGCGTTGACCATTCATGAATTTCCTTGTCATCGACAGAGTCGAGTGTGTTTGTGACTCGGCAGCTCCAAACCGCCATCGAGATTCCAAAGGCGCTGCAAGAGGGAGGTCATTTCAGTGTGGTTTTCGAGCTCAGGATTTGAGTAACAGTTTACGTGTTCCATGACGCTGACACTGAAGCAGCCTAAACATCCTCGGGCATTTGATCCTCCTATTGACGTCTATAGCATTGGAGTTTCCATCGTGCGCATGCAGAAGCCAGTCAACATCTGCAAGCACCGCCCGCTATCACAAGCCAAGGGCCTTGGGTACATCGTATGCAGCAGTCTTGCTTCAGATCAGGGGCGTTGGTTCTTTTGGAGATTGCCCACTTCACGATTTGGACCATAGAGAGACTGTCGCGCATCTTGCTGCTTTCCGGCATGATGGTTTGTACTGGATTGTCGGCCGAGGAAACCATTGTGTATGTCCTGGCCCCTGAAGAAGTCATTCAATCGGAGGAAATAGCTCAGACAAGCGCCGGGCGCTCTCACCTAGTCAGGCCGGGCGCGGTGATGCAATTATAAGGCTGGCCTTATGGGCGATCACCCGCCCGAAATGTGGTATCAGACTGATTTAAACAAGGGTGTCTGTGCGGTTTTCAAAGCGAAGCACCCAAAATTTCTATGTTTGCAGCCGCCCCCTCCCCCCTCCACTCCTTCTTGCAGAGCATCCAGATAACTATGGCTCAGCAGTCTTGTTACCCGAAATGCAAAATTGACATCCAGACCGTAGTTCGTCCTGAATCAAACGTGCGGTAGTGACCTTAGGGCCTATAGTGCGGGAATGCGTGAACGTCCTGTCGTTCAAACTCGTGGACGCGGACGGCTCGTGTACCATCGTTCTATCGGCTCCGCTTTTCTTCCCACTGGGCGCATCAGCAGTGCCTTCTTCTGCAGCCACAGCCATGGAGCTGGAGCTTCGAGAAGATCGTGGACGCCCGGGGAGATGAATATGTGAAAGATGATATATATGTCCACAGCCAAAAGCAACCAACGTCTCTTGTTCTTGCCCCTCCACTAAAACACAATTGCATCCAGCACAATGGCTCGCGAAGTCCGACTCCTCTGGCAGGAGTTGTTCGGGCGTCTCCTTCTCATCAGGCGGGGCCGCGGCAGCAACAATTGTCTTGACTCTCTTGAGTGGTTCAACAGGACCTCCTCGTCTTGCATCAGATGCTTGCTGGGTCTGTTGCTTCTCGCGAGGCCGTCTTGCGCTGATATTGAATTTGATACCGCGCCTTCGTTCTTTTCGCAATGCTTCCATCCTCATAGCGACCTCCCCGAGCAATACGCGAGCAACGCCCTCGCTGATAGACGCTTGGATGTCGTACTCGCGAATTAGATGGGTCAGTCCATCCCTGAGGCCCTCGATTTCCAGTCCACTGGGAATACGTCTGACAAGGCTGATCGGGTTGATTATGGTGCCGGCTTCCTTGAGAAGACCACGGATGCAAGCGGGCTTGTCCATTGAGTAGGACAATAGGTCTTCCCATAGCTCAGGATCATTCTGCTGTTTCGCAAAAGCAATTGCCGCGGAGACATCGTTGAGATCAGACAGGATCAGGCCCAGGGCACGTTTTGTTTCGCCCGTTTTCGAAAGTAAGAAGATGAGCTCTTTGGTGTAGTGCTTCGCATCGCATATCGAACTTGCAACATCGAATGAGTATGCCGTACTTGACTGAAGAAAGTCCATCAGCAAAGGCCGATCAAATTCAGCAAATATCTCAACCACGACATCGGCGAAATTATCAAGCACAGCGCGGCTTTCGTCTGCTCGGAGTTGTCCAGCCGCCTGGGGGGAATTCAGCGCGTTAGTCTGCCCATCGTTCTGGCGACGGAATCGCCCCCGCGGCTTTTCAGACTCGGATTGTGTTGGTGTCCATAAGGCCTTCATGTAGAAGTACAAAAAGACGCGGTACTTCGGACTCCTGAGCTGTGCTATGACAGTCTCTGGCCTCACTATACCATTGGACGCGCCACTCACGAGAAGCTTGATGACGTCGGAGGTCGCAGCCTCGAGCTCTTCGATGGGCAGTTTTGTAAGTTTGAACGTGGGGACATGCAGAAGTATTATCGAGGTGATATCTTCCCCAACTGCCTCGAGGAGATGGTATTGACTGATGAGGGCCATGGTTGTTTCAACATCGCCAAGTTCGATATAGCATCTTAGGGCCTCACGGTAGCGGCCGCTAGCGAGGTATAGCTGAGCGATACTTCCAATGGTAATGCGCCACTCTTCTGTATCCTGGTCGATCAGGGGTAGTTCTCTCTCAATGGCGTCAATGACGCTAGTTGGTTCGAAGAGGGTCGAGGGCCATTGTTCAAGGAGTTCGCGCGCCTTGAATCGGTCAACAGAGATATAATGGTTCAACAAAACCTCATAAATCACCGAAGGCAATGGAGACTCAAGATTAGCCGGAACATATGGTGTAATCTCGTCGAACTTGCCATTCTCAGTGAACTTCGTCACCCAATGTTCCCATTGTGATGTCGATTTCAGGACCTTACCGCACGTTTCTCCCGCAGTCTTCCAATCCGCCATTGCAACCAATTGATTCAGCCATAACTCACCGAGCCGGGCTTTCTCCTTGGATGCAGTGGGATTCGATAAGCGGAGTGAGCTCAAGGTCGACAATGTCTCATCAAAGGCCGCATCTGTACTCAGGTTCCCACGGCCATCCTGAGATATGATTGTAGCGGCATCATCTGCATCCGCACCACTTGCTTGAAAGGCCTCGGGGTGCTGATCAATCAAGTTCCATGCCTCGTCATATCGCTCACGTTCTTCCAGCCAAGCCAGTCTATCCCTGAGCCCCCTTTTGACAGCAGACACGCAGTCGTAGGGCGTCAGGATCACGATTTTGGAACTCCCTATCTGTTTGCTGCTGGCCACGGTATCTTTGGGGCTCTTATCAGACTCGGCGATAGATGTTGTGGTTGGTGCGAATGAGTTTCTTCTTGTATGTGGTGCAGGCTGAGAAGAGCTGAAAGTGCTGCGTATGCTAGCCGCGGAACTGATGAGACGAGACGGTTGGACCACAGTTGCATCCCATAGAGTATCAAGGGTGCTTTTGGGGCGAACGGCAGTAGCAACTCTGGGCGGTGGGATTATGCCCATGTGATAATCAGAAGAAGAAAGGGTTTCGTAGCGGTTGACTTCTTGCGGATCTGCTGCTATTTGTTTTTTGGATTCGATGTCGATTAGTCGTAGCTCCGGTTGTAGGCCGTTGCGTTTATGATGCGGTCCACGACGCCGTGGAGCCTGCTGCGAGGAGCTTTCATTATTGTCATTGTCGTCGTCATCATCATCTTTCTCGACGTACGCCAGGACAAGCAATATACTGGGAGTATATAATGAGACTCCTGAGATGATGCAGTCGGTGCGAAGTATCGTAGTGATCGTCACGGAACCGCCTTTCTTCTGAGCCGGCTCCTGATCAGACTGAGGCTCCGTCGGCGTAACATCGACAACCCAGATTGTACCCCCCCATCCCACAATCAGCTTTTCCGTCATATTAGTGGGATCCGAATCCTGTGGCGCCGGACCCTTCTGTGCAGAAGAAACCGTGCTATCTGAGCTGGCCGATGCATCAGTCATCTCCAGTGATTCGCGATTGACCCATTCCGCTCGAGCTTTCCAGAGTCCAGCCATATCGTTCCAATCACTGGTTTTGGGGCGATCAATATGACTTAGTCTTCTCCATGCTAATTCGGGTTGCTGGCCTTGTAATGCGACATTCGACCTCATCACTTTGATTCCCTCCTCGTTAACCCACATGACGAATTTGCCTGACTGTGACCATTTGATCGTATTGATTGTCCCCTCGCCATCGTGCAGGCTTGAATCTTTGCCCCGGTTTGCCGCTAGACCCAAGGAATTCAACCAGCCGGAGGAAGTGCTCGCTAGACCACTGCCTAGGATCGTAGCATCTGATTTACCACCGATGCGGCCGCCAACAGTGAGCACCAGGCTGCCCGCAGTCCCGCCGGACAGAAAGGTCCTGTCTTTGCTGTAATTGGGAGATAGCGCAACGGTATGCACGGGCCTTCCGAAATTTCGCAACATGACATCTTTGGGGTCTGATAATGAAGCCACGCAGACATTGCCCTCCACGGAAGAAGATGCGACGTAGATGGTGCCGGAAGGGGTATTCGAATGTTTGACGGCCGTTCGTGAACCGGTGATTGTCCGAGTTGACCGCACAGAGAACATCGAGGCTGTGTCTGAGGAAGGGATACCCTCGTCGAGGGTCTCTAAGGCATGTTTGCGGGGCGTGTTTGATATGACTGTTGAGTAAGGGAATGGCGAGATTGAAATTGACGTGACGGTGGCTCTGTGTGCACGATATGAGCGCACTAGTTCGAAGGATGAAGTCGATATGACATGCTATGCGATTGATTGATTTGATTGCTCAGCACATATAAACCAGTAGTAGTAGTAGTAGACTCCTCGTTGGAGAACTGAATAGCTTACTATGCAACCATTGTGAGTTCCAATGACCTGTATCAATGGTTCTATCAGCCAAAGCTCAATTTGTTTCTCCCTGAACACGCATCCACACACATACCATCTTATCGCCAGAGGTGACAAAACAACTCGCCGCATCACCATTGCGATATATAGACCTGAGCTCCCTCGAGACAGACTGGGACTTGAACCATGGCTCCTCATCCTCATCCTCATCCTCGTCGTCGTCACTTTCCTCTTCCTCCTCTTCGTCCTCTTCTTCACCGTCGTCGCCGTCGTCCTTCTCAATGACTGGCACTCCTGCGCCCGTCGCAGCATGGCCAGCACCTAATCGCGGCTCCTCATCGCGAGCAGCTATCGAAGTCGACGAACTCCCCGCCGCATCAGAGCCGCGGTTCGGGCGCGCAGAACGACGACCAGCAGCTGGGCGCGCCGAAGCAGCAGCAGCAGCAGCAGTGCTGGGACCTTCAAAAGAAGAAGAAGAAGTGGCTTTCCCCATGGCTACAGTGGCCAGTCAGGAACCGGACTTGGGCAGCAGAGAAGCGAAGGGGGGTCTGTCTGGTCGTAGAGCGGGAGGCGGGGATTGGGACAGGACAGGACAGGCCAGGACACGACAGGACAGGACGGGACGGGGTGATGATGATGATGGTTGTCCTGCGATCGGTCTGTCTGTCTGTCTGTTCCTTGTATGTACGTGCTGTCGTAGGTGGTCGTGGGACGATGTCAGTCGATGTCATTGCCAAGACTCACCGACCTCGTCGTCCTCCATGCTAACCCCGCGGGCGCGTCAAGCGTCACGGCGTGCGTCTACTGATTCACAGCACCACCAATATGTCGACCGCAAACGGGTCTGGACAGACCGACACAGTGCCTTTGTCAAGCATGGATGGAGATAGTCGCACATCCGTTCGGCCAGACGGTGCCTCAGCGCGCAACTACTTGAATGAAAGTGTCGTCCCGCACCTTCTTGAGGGCATCAGAATGCTGGCAGTGAACCAGTGGGTTTCGACTGTTTCTGTTTTCGTATAGCTGTTTTCGCCATGATGCTTGCTAACTAACTACGAGCAAAGGCCCCGGGATCCACTACGCGTATTGGGTGAATTCCTGCTTAACAGGGCACAGGATCCCTCGAAAGAGGAAAACTCAAGAGGAGATTGTAAGATAACCAAGCAGGCAGATGGGAAAAAGGGAGGCCCCCAGCGCTGTCATGTATCCGTATGTGGTGACTGAACTGAACTGAACTGGTGAGTGGGTGGGTGAGTGGCTATTACATATCACGCTCAATCGCACAGCGTCCATGAGTCTGGTCCGGTTTGTCTTGCAACTGTCTGTTTTCCAATCCATTGATTCCCCCTTTTTTGCGCAATACCCGTACCTCATAATCCGTACACCATCAACGCTTTTTCCGACCCTCACCATTCTGAACGTTCGCGTTCGCCCTCCCCTTCACCAACGGCTGCGACGCGGCAGACACCACCGTGCCACCACACCACGCCAACCGCACCAACCTCCACGTCGACCACAGATACGCAACCCCGAACCCAGCAGCGCCCATCACCGCGTTCAGCACGGCCCACAGGTCAGGCTTATCCCGCGGCGGCACAACCGTCGCCTCACCCACATGCCACACCACCATCCCCGCATACGCTACCAGATGCACGAAACACGTGGGCAGCGACACGCCGTCATCGTACTTATACTTCGTTTCTCCATCGTCGCCTAGGCGCGGTTGCCGCTCTGTATAGACGCGCAGCGATGTGGGCGGGAGGCCGAGGAAGTACGCCCACAGCAGCGTGATGATAGCGTACGGTATCGCGAGCCCGTCGCGTTTGAGGAGCGGGTAGAGCGTTACTGCTGCGAGGATATTGATCCAGCCGATCCAAGCGCGCATCGAGCGGCCTAGGCCGCCTCCTGTGCCTAGTAAAAGCGTCGTGGGCAGGAGCGGTAGCAGCACGCTCTTCTCGTGGACCTGGAAGGAGAACAAGAAGAACGCCCATGCGCAACTCGCGAGGGCGTAGGGCAGCAGGGCGCGGCGCGGGTGGGTGAGGATGGTGATGCATGCGGGGAGTGTCGCGGTGGCTGTTGCGGCGAGGGAGAGGCGTTGCAG
>JAGYIB010000313.1:0-11167 GCA_024244615.1 Ascosphaera pollenicola | reverse complement strand
TATCGACATTACGCAGTTGGCCTGGCTCTCTGCGTTGTACATGACGTCTTCCAGAGGCCTTTCCAGTCAAAAAGACCGAACGCGCTGGGGCTGCGCTCCGTGAATATTTGGGAATTCGCACGCTTCAATCTCATCAAGACCGTGCTGTCGAAGCGCAAGCTGACTAAGTTCGTCGACGAGGGCGTCGTGTGGGGCTGGGATGATCCCCGTATGCCTACGATCCGCGGTATCAGACGTCGCGGTATGACTGTGCCTGCTCTCAGGGAGTTCATCTTGAAGCAGGGGCCCAGCCGCAACGTCGTCAATCTCGACTGGACGTCCTTCTGGGCTACGAATAAGCGGTACATCGACCCCATTGCGGCGCGGTACACTGCTGTTGAGACGGAGGGTATGGTTGAGGTTACTGTGAAGGGTGTTGAGGAGGTGACTTCTGCCGAGAAGCCCAAGCATGCTAAGAATAAGGAGTTGGGCAATAAGAAGGTGGTGTATAGCAAGAACGCCCTCATTGATCAGGCCGATGCTGCTAGCTTCAAGCAGGACGAGGAAGTCACGTTCATGAACTGGGGCAATGTCATTATTCGCAACATCGAGAAGGACGCTGCTGGCGCCGTCACGCATATTGATGCGGATCTCCATCTCGAAGGCGATGTCAAGAAGACCGAGAAGAAGGTCACTTGGCTCTCGAAGGACCAGGAGCTTGTCCCGCTTGAGTTGGTTGATTTCGATTACCTTATCACGAAGGACAAGATCGAGAAGGATGAGAATGTGGAGGACTTCATGAACCCGAAGACATTGTTCAGAACCAAGGCTGTTGCGGACTGCAATGTTGCCGCTGTCAAGAAGGGCGATATCATCCAGTTCGATAGAAAGGGCTTCTACGTTGTTGATGAGGAGAAGGATGGCAAGCCTGCTGTCTTGTTCGCCATTCCTACCGGCAAGACTGGTTAGGTGGTTTACTACTGATAAAAAGGGGGGAATAGAAGTTGGAAGCTCTTGAGAGGAAGAAACTCAGCCATGATTCACATAAAATGACGATCTGTTTCCTGTCTTTTCCAATCCCTGCACAGCCATCGACAAAACCCTGCCGATCATAATAGCTGTACTGTAGATCTTACAATCCCCCCAAGCGCAGAAGTGCTCTATCTGAAGAGTTGTCAGACCTCACCCCTCACCCGTTGCTACACGTTATCCGGGATGCGTGCGGGTCGGTAAGGCAAAAAAATGACGTTCATCTCAGTGGGGAGAGGAGGAGCTACAGCTACATACGTCCATACATCGCTCCTTGGATCTTCTCTAGCATATCCGTACAGTAACGCTCGCAATGGCTTCGAAACTAGCATGGCGGAACTTGCAGACCACTGCCAGGCGGCAAACATTGCTGGCCCAGCAGCACAGATGCTTCTCGTGCTCAATCCGAGCTTGCCAGCAACAGACGGGACCCTCGCAGACGCCGCGGCAGCCGCTTGGAGAGACGACGGAGTTTGGGTATGAGACCATCTCTCGCGCTGAGAAGGAGGCCAGGGGTATGTTACCTTCTACTTTTGCAGATTGAGAGCGATGCACGATGAGCGATGAGCGATGCTAATTCCAGCTGATCACAGTCGGGGCTGTCTTCAGCTCGGTCGCCGCCTCTTACGACAAGATGAACGACTTCATGTCGCTAGGCATCCATCGACTGTGGAAGGACCATTTCATTCGCTCACTCAATCCGGGATCCCCCTTCAAGCCTGGCAAGCCGGACACAGAGCAAGGCTGGAACATCCTCGACGTTGCGGGCGGCACAGGCGATATTGCCTTCGGCATGCTCAACCATGCAACGAACATCAACCACGACCGACACACCAGAGTCACGATCGCAGACATCAACCCAGACATGCTGAAGGAAGGGCAGAGACGAAGCATGAGCACGCCGTGGCACGGAACAGGCCGCCTTAGCTTCATGGAGGGCAATGCAGAGCACATGCCTTTGATCCCAGACAACTCCGTCGATCTCTACACGGTTGCCTTTGGCATCCGTAACTTCACGGATAAGCAGCAGGCGCTGCACGAAGCCTTCCGCATCTTGAAGCCAGGCGGTGTCTTTGCCTGTCTTGAGTTCAGCAAGGTGACGAATCCTGTGTTGAATGAGGGCTATAGGCTGTGGAGTTTTGGTGCTATCCCCTTGATCGGCCAGGTTGTTGCTGGTGATCGTGACAGCTATCAGTACCTCGTTGAGAGCATTGATCGGTTCCCCAGTCAGGAGGAGTTCCGGGGGATGATTCAGAAGGCTGGGTTCATGACTCCTGGTGCAGGATATGAGAATCTTAGTTTCGGTATCGCTGCCATCCACAAGGGAGTGAAGCCGTTGGAGGGTGCTAAGCAGGCCTGATCGTGACTTAAGAAGGGCAGGAAAAAAAGCAATTGTATGTTCTGAAGACAGAAAAGATGACGCGTGTGTACTATATCGGGTTTGATTGTAATTGACTGTGTTTACAATTATACGATGAGCTCCTGTGTAGCGCTCTATAAGCTGGGAACGACAATGACAACATCAACAACCACACCGTCTCAGTCGCCATATGTACAAGCCATTTCCAGGACGTCCATCTCTTCAAGACTCAGGAGTAGGCAACCGACCACCCTCAGTAGTCCAAACACCAGGCGTAGGCAGCTGACTTTTCAGAACAAACCAAACCTCCTCGCCTACCCTCTTCAAATCCTCCTCATCAAACACCACCTCCGGCCTCTTCGCATGCTGCGACGGCGTCAACACGATCGGCGCACCATTCACGACCGCCGGCTCCCTCTCGGCAGGCGGCGGTATGATGTGCGCGGTATGCGTCACATGCTTCCCCGTGCTACCCACGCCGTCACTCTGATACACCTTGAAATCCATCTCCCCCCTCGACGAGACCTTGATCGCCAGCACGACATGCACCTGTCCCTTCGACGCGTCGAACCAGAACGCAACATCCTCGTTGACGTCGCCGGTGGTGGGCACGTAGCCGATCTCCACGACACCAGAGGGCCACCCGTTATGCACCTCGCTCTTATCCTTCCACGCGAAATCCGCCTCGCCCTCGCTGACGCCGTCGCCCAGCGTCTGGCGGCCTTCGTCGGTGAAGTGCTTTAGCACGGTCAGCTCCGACAGCTTGTGCTTGAAGATGTCTGCGAGGGTAGGCTGGATTGCGGAGCGGATAGCGTCTTCGCGGACGTATTTGACTGTCTGCTTCGAGGCGTCGTACTTTGTCTTGAAGACGGCGCCTTCGTGGCGGGCCTTGCGGGCCTTGAGGGCCTGTTTCACCTGCTCATATTGCTGCTTGGTGACGCCCGTGAAGGTTGTTTGGGAGCCGAAGCGCTGGTTGCTTGGAGATGTCTCGTTGATTAGGGTGTTGAAGATCTGGTCTGCGTCCTTGGCTGGGAATGTCTTCGGTGCCGTGACGACTTGCTTGATGTCGATGCCCATGCTTGGTTTTGCGTCAAGAATAGTGGGGTGGTGACGTAGTTCGTAGAGATGTAGCCTGAGGATGTGCCCCACCGAGAGTCAGTCAGATTGTTCAAGATGGCCTTACGATCGAACGACAAGACTAGACAGTGAACATACCTTTTTGCTTTGCTCTGCTTTGCTTTACAAGATGTACTGCTCTCTATCCTGAGGATGTTCATCAGACTATCCGCGTTGAAATCCATCCGACCTTCGCTATTTCAACCTTTCAGGACTCGCCACCTCGCTAAGATGGTCCTACATAGTTGTCGAACCAAGGGTCTATGGATTTCGTGAAGCTTCATCTGAACCCAATTCGAACAAAGCCAACTTTCGTCAACTCTGTGTCCTGTTGCGAATTGAGCGCCCAGATTCGCGGCCTTCTCCGATGCCTTCACATTGCCTGGGGAGGGGGGAGGCGGGCACAGGAACAGCCGGATGTCGAGAAGCATTCTTCGATGTTCGCTCAGCTTGGATGGATGATGTAGATCTCGGCTAGCTCAATTGCCTTTTCTGTAAGCTCTCTGGTCCTTTTGCTTCCGTCGTTTTCCCCCTCCCCCCCTTCACGTCATGTCGACTTGTTGCGTGGGCTCGAGCATGACAAGGATCCCTAGCCAGACTATATAGGCGTTTCGAACCTCCATGAAGCTGTCAGGTATCCCTGCGCACTAGCCATAATCCATTCGTGATTGCTGCCATCAGGTGTCAAGCTTCCCAGCTTCACGACTCCATATCAAGCGATGATATCATCGAATTCACATCGACGTGTGAATCCTCTGACATCACATGGACCCTTGGGGCTCGGTTATTCCCAGACTGAGGGCCGATTTCCAGTCAAGCATCCGTTCCGTGCACTGGACACAGCCTGTGTATCCGTGTAAGGGGAGGGGGCGAAACCAAAAAGGGTCCATCGGTCGTTCTTCGCCCGATCTTCAGTTGCTGTACATAGCACGCCGTAGCTGCATGTCATACGGAAGTACAGCATACAGCAGGACATACATATGAAGTAGGCAGTGTGCCACCCCCTAAGTGGTCCCCCTCCCTGGCAGTCTTGGTAGTAGCTGTCTCGCCCCTTCCCCGCGAACAGCAGTCGCCTGATCGACAAGGGTTCGCATGGATTGGTTTGCGTGTGTCCTCTCGCTCGCTGTGCCAGGAAGCAAAATGACCCGCACAGGAGAGTGCGGCAGTAGTGACCTCAGATCGGGCTGCCCAGGGCCGACAATGAGCAGGGACTGAAATGCTGTAGTTGCGTTGGAGAGATTGATCCGGGAAAGCCGTTGCTCATATAATTAACGGCGGTTTTCTCACATAATTTTCTCTATTCTTCCTCTTCATAGGCATTTATCCTTATGCTCAAGATGAAGAGAACACTGCTTCTATCATTCCTCTCTGCTCTGCTTCTGCAGAATCTTGCTCTGGCGTCCAAGCTGAGGCCCCCTGTCTTACCCCTAACCGTGCGGGGCCCGTATCTCAGCACTTGGATACAGAACGCCAGAGATGAGCCCTGGTCAGGATGGCCTATCTTCTGGAACGGCGACCCAGTTGGCTTTTCTCTTTTGGCTTCGGTCTCCGGCAGCGAGAGCGTGTATCCTTTGCTTGGAAAACCTCAAGATGCGCTGTCCAGAGATGGGTGAGTTGTTGTTGTTGTGCAAAAGAAAGCAGAGTGGTATATATGTTGACTTCAGATTTTATATAGAGTGAGCGTCTCCTATCCGACATATAAGGGATCGAAATATGATGCATCTACGACCAACTTCACCTACTCGATTGAGTCAGGGTCGAAGTCGTCTGATATCACTCTCTCCTTCTTGTCCCCTATCACCCCTACATCCACTTTGCGCCAGTCCATCCCGGCGTCATACATCACCCTCTACGTTCAGGGGGATCTTAATGTCAATATCTATATCGATGTCAACGGCCAGTGGGTGACGAAGGACCCTTCTGCTGTCTTGGAGTGGAAGTATCAAGATATTGGCGATAGGCTGAAGAGCTGGGCGGTGCAGAGACAGACCCAGCTTCTGTTTTCTGAATTCAATAGCCAGCAGAATCCGCACACCCCTACTGATCATGGTGAATGGGGGACACTGTACTTCGTCGGTCCTGATGTGAGTGTCTTGCTGCGATTCAAATGATAGAAGTGCCCGTGAGCTAACTCTTCAGCAGGACGCAACTCATCAATCAGGCTCATCTGCCTTCCTTCGTCACCAATTTGCATCGAAGGGCTCTTTGAGCAATACTGACGACAGCCACTACCGCACCTTCAATGACGATGAGCCTGTTTTTGCCTTCTCTAAACAGGTCAAGGCGGGAGACGATCAGCCACTCACTTTCACTCTTGGATTCATTCAAGATCCCGTGGTGCAATATGCTGCCCCTGACGGCATGACAAACATGCCACCCCTGTGGAGATCCTGGTTCGACTCTCCTGAAGATGTACTATCGTGGCATTACTCCGACTTCAACGATGCTAGCGTCTTAGCTGCCCGCTATTCAGACAGGCTAGCTGATGATGCTTACAAGTCAGGGGCGGATGACTACGTTGATATTGTTGCTCTTTCAGCAAGGCAGGTTATGGGTGCGTGTGTTTTTGCTGGTACTTCTGATGATCCTATCCTTTGGATGAAAGAGATCTCTTCAGATGGAAATACGCAGACGGTGGATGTGATTTACCCTGCCTACCCATTCTTCCTCTATTCCAACCCCAGATGGCTTGCCTACTTGTTGCAGCCCCTGATGGAGTACCAGTCAAGCGGCCAGTACCCGAACAAGTACTCAATGCACGACCTGGGCACACACTTCCCTAACGCTACCGGCCATCCTGATGGTAAGGATGAGGAGATGCCTGTCGAAGAGTGTGGCAATATCTTGATTCTAGGACTCGCTCTCGTCAATGCTATCAGGAGCCCAACAAACCATTCAGCGCAATGGCTTCCTGATGTTGCAAGTGCCGAAAAGGTGGATGCAAGCTTTCCCCTGAGGCTAGAAACTGATCATGGAATACAGAAGATCGATGCCCCTTGGCGTACGGATGGTCAGGGGTCTGATCTTGCTAGGCAATGGGTTGAAAAGTACTACAAGATGTGGAAGCAATGGACGGAGTATCTCATTGAGTCAGCTCTGGAACCTCAGAACCAATGTAAGTTGCATTGATCATGCTCATTTGGCCCGTGCTAATGATGGCGGACAGTGTCAACCGATGATTTTGCTGGAAAGTTGGCTTTGCAGACGAACCTGGCTCTTAAGGGCATCATTGGCATCAATGCTATGAGCGAGTTATCGGACCTCATCGGCAAAGAAGATGATCAAAAATATTATAAGGTCCGCGATGTCGATCTGGCAACCCTTTCACCTTAGAAACCAGGCTAATCCTATTACCCGCAGAACATCTCAGACACCTATATCAAGAAATGGCAGGAGCTGGCACTGACAGATGACGGCTCCGAACACGCGAAATTAGCCTATAATATGAGCAGCGATTCCTGGACAACCGTTTACAACCTGTACTCTGATGCCCAGCTTTGCTTCCATATGGGCGGTTCTGCATCATACAAGACTGACACAAGATTTGTGCCTGATCAGATCTACCTCGCCCAATCAGAATGGTACTCCAAAAAGCTGAACAAGTACGGCGTGCCCCTTGATAATCGTCACGCCTATGCAAAGAGTGACTGGGAGTTCTTCGCCATGGCCGTGGCCACTCGCGACACACGCAGCAAAGTCCTTGAATCTGTTGCTCGCTGGGTCAACGAAAACAACGTGAACAGGCCGTTGACAGATCTATACCTGACCAATGGCGATGGCGGCTTCCCGGGCCCGAATTTCTTCGCTAGGCCGGTCGTGGGTGGTCATTTCGCGTTTCTTGCATTGGAAAGTGCCTGCGGAGGGCAGGCCATGAGTCATTTGCAGAGCCTGCTGCAGAAGGAGACGAAGGAAAAGCGCGATTTAGCATCCTATGACTCGAGAGACGAGGTTCAGCGGCGTATGATCCAGTTCGTTGCATAACAGAGGAGTGTTCCATTCAGTGCACCAATTTCCCCTTTTTTCATGTCAACCTGACAGAAATAATGTCGGTATATGACCTTTTGGAAACATGGTTCATCATCTTCAAACTAGGCCTCAACGACCCCTTTCATTAGATAGCGATGGCTACCTAAAGTAGACGTATGCATGACATTGATGACTGAACGAAGCAGCAGGGATGACCGCTCTGAGACAGAATCGTTTTCCGCAAGGGAATGACAGCCTGCGGGATTCCTGGTCCAACGCAATGATCGACAACCACACGAATGGCACGCATGGAAGCCGTTGACGGCAAACGGGGAATAACCCAGACGGCTCGAAAGATGGGGACATACGAAGCCGTGATGCCGTGCCGCGACAACAAAGACAGCTCTGAGCTTCATGACCGTCCAATGAGGCTCAAAACCGCAGACGATCAATTTCTGGGTCACAAAATCCATAGTTGAGCAGCGGAATTGATTTGCGCGGGGAGTCAACAGAGCGACCATGGTAAGGACTTCCCGCGACCAGAGCACACAACAGACAAATGACGTATTGTTCTATCTTCATAGTAGCAAAGCACAAGAGAATATATGAATCAAATCTGAAATCCGCGAGTTGATAGTGGCGAAAAAATGGGTCGCACAACAGTCTGCAATGACATTGCAGGGAAGGTATCACTATATAATCCAATTACAATGAGGGATATGAGTTAAGAGACTTCGTATGATGACATTGCAATTTCCAACAAGAAAAACACCAGGAAAGCATACGGGTAAGTATGCGCAGTGTAGCCCGACAAGCTTCATTAGTGTGCGGTCTCCTGATGTTCGTGCTGGATAATAGTAGGATTTTTGAACTCCTCGCCCTTGAGGCTCGACTCGATGTCTGTGATAGGTCTGATGTAGTCCTTGCGGTTTATTGACGGGATGAACCAGGGGGCGTTCTCGAACATGTAGTTCATGTCCTCCATTGGCACGTTGGCAGTCTCGGGCATGAGGTACCAGAAGAACACTGCGTTGGTCAAGTTGCAGACAATGAAGAGGATGTAGAACTTGTAGCCGATCTTGTCCATAGCTTTGGGGGAAACCTGGCCGATCATAGTATTGAAGGCGAAGGAAGTCATTGTCGAAATGGAACAGCCCTTAGAACGTGTTCTTGTGTCGAAGATTTCTGCCGGAATAATCCATGAGAGAGGACCGCAGAAGGCAGAGAAACAGAAGTTGTAAAGCCAAGTAACGGCAATGAAAGCCCATTGTGCAGCTCGGTTGTCGTTCGTCTCTGGCGGGAACGCACCAAGCATGGCTGTTGCGATAACGAAACAGGCACAATTGGCAAGATTACCATTGATAAGAACCCATCTGCGTCCGGTGTGATCAATGAACGCGACACAGACAGCCTGGCCAATAATAGCGATAATGGAATTGACACCCTGATACTTAAGAGTCTCAGAAGTAGTGAAGCCCATCATACCGTAGATAGTGACGGAGTAGTACTGAATGGACGAGACACCGGTCATCTGAATTGCGCCTTGAAGAGAGCAGGCAAGGAACAGACGGCGGAAGCAGGACTTGTTTGTGAAGAGTTCCGAGTAGAAACTGGCCTCATGCTCGTGCTCATACTGAATAGCGGCCTTGATTCGGTGATACTCCTCCTGCACCCACTCATCGTTGGTGTCACCGTGAGCGTGTAGTTTCGCGAGAATCTCAAGGCCACGATCCTCCCGGTCATGATCGATAAGCCATCGAGGAGACTATTAGAAGAAATTAGTCTGACGGCCATGGGATGTCCTCGATTACAAAATGAACATACCTCAGGGAACAGCATGATCAAAAGAGCGAGGATTCCAGCAGGAACAAGCTGCAGGGCTAAGGGTAGACGCCACTGAAGGTGATCATCATCATCCATTCTGACGAAGCAAGCGTAACCAATCCATGATGCGAAAAGGGCACCGATACCAAGCATGAATTGCTGGAGCGCGGTAACACGGCCACGAATACTGGGATGAGCTAACTCTGCCTGGTAGAGGGGAATGACCATGGTCAAGAAACCAACACTATTATGAAGTCAGCCGGGTGATACTCATGATCGAATAGGCAAGGGATATTTACCCAAGACCGGCGACAAAACGGCCACCCCAGAGGAAGTGGATGTTGCTTGCAGCAGTCTGAACAGCACCTCCAATGATGAAAATGACGGCACCGAGGAGGATGGTCGCACGTCGGCCTAGATAGTCACCACTTGGTCCACCGAACGCGGCACCACAAAACGCTCCCGTTGTGAACATTGAAACGACTAAACCGCTGGATTGGAGGTGAGCACTTGTGCGATTGAAGAACAGCTTTGGAATCCGGGAAACCCTTACGCTTCATCTGAATCTGGATTGAATTTCTCTAGATAGTCTGGTGATGCAATGATCTCTGCCATAACACCGAGATCGTCTAACGTTCCGAGTCAGTAAGTAAAATCCTCAAAGCCTCATAGACAGAAGACTTACATCCGTAAAGGAACGAACCCATAGCAGCAAACACGGATACCAGAAACTAATGCGTCGTCAGACATATTGACACAATCATGAAATGCAGCAAGGATGGGAAGTGCATACCTGGTACACCTTCGGTGGCATCGCCATCTTGAAGTAATATTAGGCAGCCTTCAGCTGCAGTATTCTTGAATAATGAAAGGGTGACTGATGTCTTGTTGTTGAAGTCGATGATTGATGAACAATTGCTCTTGCACCGTCATCAACCGACTCGGGCGATCGTCCTCTTATATGAATGCAATTGTTGCTATCAGAGAACCCCCGCAATATCTCAATTGATGTTGAAGCTTCCCCCACATGATCCCTTTGACAGCAATCGACTTTGGTACGGCTGAAGTTTTCTGAGGATCGTTTGATGTCAAAAGCCCATACAGGGGGACCCAGCCGACCTTCCAGCCTGACCATAATGAGCTCGGCTCAACCATGATCGTCCTAACGAGGGTGCAAAAACACAGCGGCTTCCATGGAGTAAACATCCATGGAGTAAAAATGGCGCTCATTAGCCGGCTCTGTCCAAAGTGATTTTACCCCAGATGCAACCCATAGGTGAGCATAGCGAATTCATCTTGCGCGCCAGGCACCTGAGCGGCAAAAGTCCCGTATGAAGCAGCTTCGGAGCCTTTACGGCCGGCGAACCTCTTCTGCCTTTGGGATGCTCCTATAGACCAGAAGTTGGAACGTTGCGGGAACGTGGAGATGGCGTGGTACTCCAAACGGGCCGAGGAGGACACACAATTAAGGTATGACGCTAGGTCTTAAACCTTCTTCGTCAAATTGGCAGGTGGCAACCTCAAATGTAGCTCATTGGTTCGTGTTTCTTTGTATGGACCTCCATCAGATGACAGGTGGATGAGCATGTAGCATGTTCCGCATACACACTGCCATACCCGAACTGAGCATCACGGTGACAGACGTCCCAGCGCATGATCTGGCACATGTGGGAAATATTCTGACACATTCGTTCGTGGAGACGCCTTTTGGGTACTTTCACCAGGCATAACTAGGTAACCCCCAGAGCAACAGTTTTGAATGCGGGGTGAAACCTGGGGCAGTAGATGGGGTAAACAACAATTCCGGCTGGTCCAGCCCTCGTTTTCAAGGACCATAGGGTTTAACAGCCGGAACCATGGTAGCACTCCAGGTGTCATTGCTAGCACTCCTTC
>JAGYIB010000312.1:0-11181 GCA_024244615.1 Ascosphaera pollenicola | reverse complement strand
AAACTCGTCCTGGTGCGCCGCAATCGCCTGCGCCAATTGCGGATTGCCCTGACCCAACGACTGCAGGATCGGCTCCAGCATCTGCGGCTGCTGCTGCACTATTGTGCGTAGGTTCTGGAAATGTGGGTTCTCGCGCAAAAATGCCAGGCTGCCGCCGGGCATCTGGCCAGCGGGGACGGTAGGCGCGCTGGGAAGGCCTGCTGCTGCTGCTGCGGCGGCGGGGTTGGATGCGCGCGGCTGCTGGCCCTGTTGCGCGGCGGCGGAGGCAGCTGCTTCGAAGAGGTTGATGGGTTCGTCGGCGGAAGGTTGCTGTGCGCTTCCTTGTGCGGTGGTGTTGGTGGTGTTGGTTGAGGCGGGGACGGCGGAGGGGGTTGCTGTGGGTGCTCCTGTGCCTTGTGTTCCTGCTGTCGTCGTTCCTTGTGACGGTTGTTGCGGCTGTTGTTGTTGCTGTTCTTGGGCTTCTAGAGCGCGTTCGGCGGATTCGGGGATGCCCTGTTGTATTGCAATTTGATCAGCAAGGAGAAAAAAAAGGACGAGTGAGGTAGAAAGGACTTCAACACACATTCAACAGATACTCGATCGCACGATCCGGATTGAAGAAGGCAGCACGCATCGCGCGAGTGGCCATATCCCTGGGGAACCCCATAGCTTCCATCTCGGCAATCGCATTCTGCGACGCAGCACCGAGAAGCAAGGAGTTCTCGTTCAACGGACCGCCGGTGCTGACAGAGGAAGCGACAGCAGTTCTAGCGGAGGGAGAAGGTGTGGCTGGTTCCGCTCCGGGCATGACTGTAACGCCGACTGAAGGTTGGGGAGCATTGCGCTGTGGTGCTTGTGCGGCGGCATCTGTGCCCGTGGTGCTGCATGAGGGGGTTTTATCTGAGGCGGCGGCGGGAGTGGAGGGGTTTTTGTTTGCAGCTGCTGGAGACGTTTGTTTCGGCTGGAATATGATGGTTAGTATGGTGTGTGTACAAGTATCAGAGAGATGGAGGGTGGGTGGGTACCTTCTGAACCATGCAGACTAAGTAACCCTTCTCCTCGATGTTATATGATTCGACGGTCCTGTCATCCTGGAGGACTTTGCCTATATGGAAAGCAGAGTAAGCTTAGGCTCGATCACAATGATGACATTCGCCGGGGAAAATCCGGCCCAGCGCGGGGTTCTCTGCCTGCCTGGCTGCCGGGCGGCCTGCCTGTGCATGTCGACGTGAAGGAGTGAGAGGTGGTCAAAGTCGAGCATCAATTGCTGACATGTAGTGACGGCAGTGAGCCCGCCTTTGCGCCATACCAGGTCGGTGTAGCGTGAGAGGTACCGCCGGGGTGATCAGCACAGGCAGTCACCGCAGTCAACACAGACCAAACATCAGACGGGGTGGAGGCAGGCAGAAGAGCAATCTCGCGCGGGAAACAGATAGAAGTAGATGGACATACCAGAGTATATCAACTTCATGGCCTCAGGATGCCATTCTGTTTTGACCGCAGAGATCTTTTGCTTGAGGATTTTGATCTGGAGAAAAAGTCAGTCACTGCTGTCCTCCATGCTATGACTCCGTGCACGCTCCCCCAGCTGTGCAGATGCAACACTCCAAAGAGCAGAGCAGACGGACGCCGTGGAGGCAGGAAAACACAGGGTTGGACTAACAGTATCGGTAGGCTCAGCATCGACGGTGAAGCGCGACTGCTTCAGGTCCTGTATCAGAGAAGAGAGGAAATGTCAGTCAGAGAATTAATTGCCTTTGCCTTTGCCTTTGCCTTCGCCTTTGCCCGCCCATCCCCCTCATATCTTCAGCTTGTTCCTGGATGGAAACCTCAGTTTCCGATGAAGACGACTGGTCGAACGCATCTTGTCCGCCTGATATCGGTTGCGGATTGACGTCCGCACTTTCAGCTTGCTTTTGAATGGACTCCTGAGGTTCCGATGAAGGCGATTGATCGGATTCATACTGTGAATCCGATGTTGACTGTGGAACAGTATTGGCGGGATGCGTGAATGTTTCAACGACGCCCGAATCATCAGGCACTGGAGCTTGTATGTCATCATAGTTGCCTAAAGCTGGCTGCGGATCAATTATGGCAGTAGGCTCAGGGGTTTTGACAACCCCCAGTTCACCAGATGCTGGTGCTTGTACGTGATCGTCCTCATCTTCCTTGTCTTCCTTCTCCAGCACAGAGCCGCTGTTAGCAGCAGCAGGCTCATGATTGACATTTTGAGAGTCATCTAGGATTCCATTCATAGAAACGGGGGTTTCCGGCTCAGGTGCTGCCACCGCGTTCTCGAATCCGTTGCCTGCAGTAGAACAAATTATCTCCGCGTCCTGAACATAATTTTCCGGGTGAGCGGTGCCGGTAGCATTCGAATCTGCGAGTTCGCTTTCTCGTGAAGCGCCATCACGGTCCGCAACCGAATCAACGACAAGCCCAGCAGGGGCAGCTGCCGTAGCCTGCTCAATTTCGAGAGCAGTGTTGCCGGCTTGCGTTCTGTCCTCATTGCTGTCATGCAAATCCCGAGCCATGCTGGCCCCTGATAGAGGCCTATCTTGAGGGAGATCGTTGTCAACTGGTTTTGTGTCCCCCTGTGGAGCATCAGCCATTGGCATAGATTTTGACTGGTTGGAGGAGACCGAGTTTGGATGTACAGGCCTCTGGCCAACAGGCACAACACCATCAGCAGCTGGCTCTGGACCAGAGGTGGGAGGAACCGTATTGAGAGGTACAGGCGCCTGATCAGCAGGTGCAGAATCATCAGCAACTTGCTCCGCCGAGGCGACACTATTCGACGACCGGTTTGCACCCCCTGTGAGTTGTTGACATAAACGAGATATCTCGTTGAACTCTTCCAACCTTCTTTCGAGATGATAAGTAACGTTGTCGGGTCTGGTGATCAAGGGGTTGTTACTGAGCAGAGCCTCTATGGACGCTACATCCCTTGTGAGTTGTTGACACGAACGGGGTACCTTGTTGAATTCTTCCAACCTGCTTTCAAGAAGATAGGCAACGCTGTCGGGTCTGATGATAAAGGGGTTGTTACTGAGCAGAGCCTTTATGGATGCTACATCCCCTGTGAGTTGTTGACACGAACGATATACCTCAATGAATTTTTCCAAAGTCCTTTCGAGATTAAGAGCAACGTTCTCGGGTCTGGTGAAAAAGGGGTTGTCACTGAGCAGAGCCTCTATAGACGCTACACGTCCTGGCGATACACACGTATGACTCAAATGGCGTTGCTCCTCCGAACTTGTCGACGTACTCGCATCCGCGTACTCAGGAGTTTGGGGTGAAGCAGATCTTCCACCATTCTCTGGAAGATCATATTGTTCTTGAAAAACGTCATCGTCACCAGATGTGTTACGCACATCCTGAGTTTCTTCAGCGTATACCTCTCCGTCTATATCCTGGTTGTGTGGGCTCGGTGACGGATGCTCTTCCTGAGGCGCCGAGTTTGGCGGGCCTTCAGGCAGTTCTGAAGGGTTAGCGACATCGACCTTGAATTGCCTCTCCGCAGCTTTGGCGGCTTCAACAGCTTCTGCGGGAAATGGCGGAGAAAATCTGGGATCGACGCGATCGGATGCTCCCAGGAACGTTCTGGTTCCTGATGGTTCTCGCTCCCGAGGCTGATCGTCTCGCAAATCAGCCTGTCTCATGCTCCTTCCCAGGGCGGTTGATTCGTATGGCGAGAACATGGGAGCTTGTGCATCATCGCCTGTTTGCTCCAAATGTGTGTCGCTCATGTTAGGTACTGATTGCCCAGACTGCTCGTCCGTTTCTTGAGGCGCTAGAGAAGCAGTATCGTCATATTGCACCGAAGGCGTACTGATGCCATCAACCTGTTCTAACATATTTTGCAAGTGCACATTGAGTTGCCGAATTGAGTGGCGGACACCGTCATCTATGCCACCTGCAAAATCACAAAGTTAGCTGCTGTCATGGAGTTTCAGGAGTGAGCACTGTAGGTCAATTACCCTGTCCAATATTTTGAACCTCTTGGGTAAGCATTGAAACTTGTTCGTTCGCCTTAGCTTGTTCTTCCCTAAGAGCATCCACCATCGCACCCTGACTCAAAACATGATCTTTAATGCTTCTCAAATGCACCTCCACATGACGCAGGACTCTCATGTCAGGGGCACTAATGGCTTCTGTTTAATCGGGTCAGTGAATGGATACAGAACACCAGCAGAGCAATAGAAAGTACCTTGGCGCCCCTCATCGGGGGCTCCTTCAGCTGCACCCGTAATTCCCATATCAGAAGTCAAACCTCCCGCATTCAATTCCATGTATTTGGCGATATCCGCTTGATAACCGACCACAGTTCGTTCCCAAGCGCTCTATTGTCGATTCCATGCTTTCCATCCGGTCGTTTGTAAAGTCATGTAATCCAACTGTAGCCTCTTGTAGTTTATATATAGCGTCTGCATTATAAGATATACCGTCTTTTATATGGCGCGTACGCGCCCCAATTTCCTCATAACAGATGTTTATCGCGGACAAGACTGCCGAACTGTGTCTAATCGCATACCATAATAGGTACAGCGCTAAGCAGCCAAAACAAACTCTTATGGAATTGAGCGATTGTGAAGAGTCCGAATTGTTTATATATGTATTCGTATATGTATTCGAGTATGTTGTGGAAACAGGACTCGGATCAGGCGATGCAGTCTCTGTGATAGTAATTGTCACAGAGGATAGGATTGTTGATGTATATGGAGTATACAGGGGGTGGCTTTGAGTTGGAATAACCATAAGTTGATTTTGACTGGTAGTATGTCGTGTTCGGGTCTGAGATGGCGTGGATAGGAGCTTCGAATGATTTGTAGGTAAGGCGAGTTGCGTATTATTCTTGTAAACCCAGATAGAGGGCATGGTTGCCAACATGGCCGAAAGAAGCGAAAATAGGAGGGTGAAGATCAACATTGTGAATTTTTGTGATAATGATTAGCGGGAAACTGAGCCAGTAGATAGGTGAAGCAATAATTCAGAATCCTTTTTCGGAGAAATTTGGTGATCCGATAGCTTTGACTTCGTGATGGGAGGAAGCTGCCAGGACTTGAAGAGAACGGTCCAGATAATGTTGGCAGAAAGCGACTGAGGATCAAAGATCAAGAATATATGAGTCCCTTGAGCCAATGGTGAGATGGTAAGAAGAGTATAAGAGCGCCAGTATTATGCAGTTTGATGGAAGTTCGTTTCGTTCATCATATAAGCTGGTTGTTCATGTTATCAAAAGCCTCCGCCGCAATTATGGGCTAGCATCAACCGCGAACTGTCCAACAAAGATGCCGAACCTGCAGCTTGCAGGCCTGCCTATGACATTCAGGCGAGCAAATTGTGGACAAAAGATGCCTAAGCTGACTTAGGCCACGGAACCCTGAGTAAGGAGCTGACACATGAAATCTTCACAGTGAGCGAGTTAACATTTAGTCAGATAGGAAAAAAATGTCCGATAGTTCCCAGATATATGTATGTCTTGTCTCGTTGAATGATGTATGTAGAGATATCCATGTCTCTATGATCAATCTCAACTCTTGAGGGTGTACAGGCATAATGATGCAGTGGACGAACATCACACCACGGCATTTTTTCGCGCTTTAGAGCACACACAAAGTGTCTGTAGTTGCTTAAGCAAGCTCCGAACGACCTTTGAAAATCCATCGTGAATGAAGTCTGAAGTGTGATAGCTGGTCCTTTGTCCGCCTTGTCTTGCTGCGCTGCAATTTTGCATGACGTTGGTGCACTGAGGAGGTGTTCCCCAGATGGCACGGTGCAGTAGGGAGTCAAAGAGTAAAAGCACTTGACAGTTGGGCTGCAGAGGAAGATAAGGTATCGACGGTATACCTATGTATGTAATGCCGCCAAGACATTGAAGTCGATCCTCATTGAAACAAGGGACATCCAGGGAGAAAACAACAAGGACAATGAGGCCCGTTCGCGTTCCTTCTGAAGATAGAGAATCAATGTTATACATCCATAAGAAAGTGATGATACCATTTCTCGTTTATGTTCACTGCAAAGCTTCAAAGAGCAGCTAAATCATGGAGCTTGACCCATTGAATCAACAATGTCCGCGGAGGTAGGACGCAGTAAGTATTCAGCAACATTCGATGTGATACCGCTGTGAGAAACTCCCGATGATGGAAAGGAGGCCTTGTTTCCAGAATCTCCATACATGTATAAGGTGCAAGTCAGGTTGTGAAAGCCACGTAGTCAGTAAAGAAATGCCCAAATTCAATGCCAGTTTTAGTACAAGCGGCATCATTCACTGGTTCACGTAGCACTTTGCGTATATACACCATTCATTTATTGTAGACGGCGTGAGAGAGTGACGCCGTAGGCGACCGTGGCGATGAGGGAAATCATGTTGAAAGCCGTAGAAAAGCCATGGACACGGCGGAATTTCTTGTTCAACTTGTCCATCGCGGGCGAAATTGGTGCCTCATATTGGGACTTACCCTCAACGGCCTCTGATCCCGGGTGTTAGTAGATGCGCGTCATTAACAGCGTGAACGTGATGGAGAGAAGATTCAGGTCAGGGCACAGAAGAGAGGGAGCAAAACCAACCAAGCTGCAATCTTTCCGCTTTGACTGCCTTGGCCTTGGGCATGAGGCAGAAGAGGTTGGCGACGCCAGTGACGAAGATGGTCGCCAGAGGGATCATGGTGTTCGTGCGAACAGTCTCATCGAAGACGCCCGCAAGGCCTGGCGACACATTGTGTGCGACGGTCTTGAGGCCAGGGTACGTGAGAGCAATGACTACTGGGAGAGCGGACTGCATGCCAAAGTAACAAGGGAACATGTGGTTCTGGAGCTTAGCGAAGGTGGGGCGCTCAAGCGTCTTGAACGAGATGATGGAGGCGACGAATGACTTGCATCAAGCTGTTAGAATGACCAGTGTATGCAGCATGTCCGAAATGCAGGCAAGCTCACCTGAAACACAGTCGTGCCTAGTAGAGTGCCATAGCTGTACGGTAGATCAATCAGCATCAAGTGTGCTTTGCTTGGAGGCAGCGGAGCTCTGCGGGATCAGGATACTATACCTCAAGATATGAGCGGGAGCCAGCATAGATTCCATGACTGATGATGCTTCTGTGTGAAGACAAGGGGAGGTTCAGTGCGATTGATGGAGGGGTTGAAGACGGTACTCTGTAGATATGTATGGTATCGAATGTCGATCCAAAAGTCGGGCATGCCCGCCCGGCGCCAAGTCTCGCTGCTGGGGATGCCTCGTATTGCCTCCAGGACACGAGGGTCGCACAGACCTGGTAGTCTTGTACGCAGCCGTGGTGAATCTCCCTGTTCTTGCTCGCCTGGGTGACTGGCGACGCTGTGAGACACTGACACTGACGGTGGCATGGCATGGCATGGCAGTGCGGAGGTCAGGAATTGAAGCAGATGCTGCCCCTGAGCCCCTGAGCACCTGAGCAATTGATGCGGTGCTTGACTGGCTCCTATCGACGGCTCCATGCTGTCTCTGTCTCCCTGTCGCTTTCATGCGTCGTCGCCGTTGCAGAGCGTGTGTCCAGCAGGCTCGGCTACACTATAAGGGCCTCGGCAACGTCAATCTCGGCAAAGGCGTCGGCTGCAAACTGACCACCAGGTTGCATCCGTTTCTAGAGCTGCCTTCGATCACGCACGCACGTCAAACAGCGACAAGACGGGAATGGGGAATGGGGGCCAGGAAAAGAACCTCAGGCTGAGAATTCCTCGCACAAGCACTTCGGGAGATAGGCAGTGTCAAGTTTGAGGTTGTTTTCTTTTCGTGCTCTGGCTTGATTCTCCTCCTCTTCATCTTCTCCTTTACTTCTTATCAGATAAGATCTGCCATCTCGGCTCCCCGTCTCCATCGTATCTTCATCTCGTCCATACATACGCCCAGCAATACTCACCACCGCATCGTTCTGCTTGCAAAAAATTGCTGCTCTTGTTCTCGCTTCATCTCATCCTCATACATTTTTCTACCTGCTTTCTCCATCTCCTCTTCGTCCTCTGACCCTGCTCTTCCGGCTGACGAGCATGTCTCTCTTCTGAGGCGAGGATCGAGAAAGACAAAGAGGCACAGAGAGTAATTACAGAGCTCCAACTGCCTTGGAGCAAGCTGAGCAAGCAGACCAAAAGGCAAAGAACTATTCAAGCAAGACATCACTTTCCGCCCTTGTGCCCTTGTTTCTAGAGCCATCATCGCCGCCAGTTCGACTGCCATCACTCCAGTTGATCAAGCTCTGATTGACTTTTGTTGCTGTGCAGATTAGCTCGTTCGTCGCAATCTCATCTGCCAAGCTGTCTACGCTTACTTGCCTACACACCTACTCATATATCTCTCGGGTATATGTGTATTGAGTGTCTCTGTCATCCGTCTCCAAGCTTCAACACCTCTTCCTGAAGTCCGCCTTTCTTCTTCCAGAAGAAACTTGCAATTCCCTGCCAGTCATTGTTGCTGGACTGTCCGTCTCGTGGAAACTTTGTTCGTTGAGTTTGAAACCAGAAACCCTCGCTTCGACTCTTGTCACCGAGAGAGAAAGGAGAGAGAGAGAGAGAGGAGAAAAAGGAGGAGACATTTGCTGTCACTCGGTTCCTGCCATCCTGCCATCAAATTTCCAGTATTCAACTTGGCACATCGCGCATCCGTTGTATCATGGGGTCTTTATCTGGTGCCGAAACTGCTTCTCTCCCTGCCTCTGCCTCTGAGCACGGCGGCTTCCCTTCGGCCTCCACGCAGGCAGCAGCCACGCCCGTCCAAGCAGCCGCTGTTGTGCCGGAAACGACAACTACAGCTACAGCTACAGCTACGACTCTGACAGCAACAACAGCACCAGGAGCAGCACCGGTGACGACGGCAACAACAACATCATCATCATCATCGTCATCGACAGCTGCACCTCCACCGCCTTCGTCAACCGCTGCATCAGCACCTCATCAGTCCACTATTCCCAGCGAGTTCAAGCCAGAGTTCTCGACTCAGCCGTCGCAGCCCCTTCACCCCCCTTTCCAGCATCCTTCAGCACCCATCATCGCACGCCATCCCTCTGCTGAAGACCTCGACGCTGCCCACCAACTAGTCTCCTCCGCTAGGGTCGGGAGAGAGAACTCTACTCTGCCACTTTCCACGCCAACCCCTCAGCTTTTGCCCCGCGAGGAGTTCCACGATGTTATCATGACCGACGGCCAGGGTCAGATGCAGCATCCTGTTTCTAGAGACACCGCCATTGCTGGCACTGCTGACAGTCATTCTCCTGGCGCTACCGATGAAGCTGGTAATAGCAAGGGCTGCTCTGGAAACGGTGCAGGCTGTGCTTGCTCGGCTGCTGCTCAAAGTGGTTCAAATAACCAGCGTGCGTCGACAACGCATTCTACAACTTTGAACACGAGATCTTCGAGTAAAGGTATCCAGCAGAGAGACACTAGTTTTCTTGGCAACCTATGCAGGTGCGTTTTGCGTCTCCTCAATCTTCCTTCTTCTACGATTCTCCATCGTAATTCCCGCCGTTTCTGGCTGAAACACTCTTGAGCACTGGAACTGACCATGTCATTGTCTCTCTAATATAGCAACTGTGGCACAAAACGCACACCACTATGGCGTCGTTCCTCAACCGGTGCAACAATCTGCAATGCATGCGGTCTCTACCGCAAAGCTCGCAATGCAGATCGTCCAACGAACCGCCAGCGCAATGATAATGCCAATGCGCAAATAGATGGGTACAACTCCGCCGGCGACTCTACCTCGACATCACATACCGCTACATGCCAATCTCATACCCATGCGACTGCGGATGGAGCCGCTGCCTCGGAGACTCACATCATGACCTCAACGGGCTCGTGTCCTGGCGGTGGGACATGCAATGGCACAGGTGGCGCTGCGGGATGCGATGGTTGTCCTGCCTACAACAATAAGGTATATAAAGCGCAATCCGCGAGTAGAGGCGCTGGGTCAGGTAGAAGGAAACACCCCCCGAAATCTAATCGGGCAAACCCAAGCGAGGGAGGCGAGCGGGTGATTCAGTCTGATGTTCAAGGGAGCCTCATACCCCCCGGCGCATTTGACTCGTCACATCAGGGACAGACACAGCAGGAGGGATCGTCATCGTTACCGCTACAGTCACAAATAGCTTGTCAGAATTGCCATACCACAGTCACCCCGCTCTGGCGCCGAGACGAGAATGGGCATCCAATATGCAATGCCTGTGGTCTCTACAAGAAGCTCCATGGCTCATATCGTCCCGTCAGCATGAAGAAGTCTGTCATCAAGAGGCGGAAGAGGGTGGTACCAGCTCCCAAGGAGCAACCCACCGATAATGTTGTTGCCAGTGCTGCAGTCCAGGCCGCGCAAGATAGATCTTCGTCTATGGGATCAAGTGCGAGCCCAGATATCCAGTTGCAGCACGAGCAAGAGCAGCAATTACGGCAGCAGCAACAGTCATACCCGCCCATGCAGGGACAGTCCGCCCCGCGATATGCGCCTCTGCCTGCTGATTTCACAGCGTACGGCTCACGAGGCATGTCTATACCGCTTGGCTCGGAATCTGGCGCGGAGCACGCTTACGAACAACGGCATGAGATACACGAACAACAGCAGCAGCAACTTGATGAGCATACTAATAATACTACAACGTCTAATGATAATTCGGAGTTCACAGGAAGCCTCCCACGTAAAAGATCTTTCTCAGAGAGCAAACTCGACGACCCAGCAGCGACAGCAACAGCGGCATCGATGAACCCTGCAAACCAGCGATTCACCCCGCCCACCACTCATCATCACCATCATAATCATCATCATACACCCTCTTCTCAAATATATACGCACGTCCAGGCGCATACATATGGGCCTGACGCCCATGGGCACCAATTCCAGGCGCCTGTGAACATGTCGCAAGTACCAGGCACGTCCGGACACTCTCCATCCTCGGGACCACGGCCGAATTCAATCTCCTCGATACTGAATACGGTGGACCAGCACGATCATGCCCATCAGCATGTTCTGCAGCAGTCTCGTGGTGGCCAAGCGCCGTCTGATATTGATTCCACCACTGATCCGGCATTGTTCAGGGATGCAGCGATGCAGCCGCCGTCTCCTGTACCTGTCCAGGCCGCTAATTCGCCGTCTGGAGCCGAGGCGATCGGTGGTAAGAAGTCGGAGGAGAATCTAAGTATAGAGGAGAAGCGGGCACGGCTACAGAGGGAGACGGAGAGGATGAG
>JAGYIB010000311.1:0-11192 GCA_024244615.1 Ascosphaera pollenicola | reverse complement strand
CCGCTGTATGTACCGTTTCTCTAGAACTCCGCTGCGAAAGGGAAGCTGGTGTGGTCGTGGTACATACAGGGGAGGGAGGCGGTACAAGGGGGGAGGGCAAAGATCATTTCGGTGGCACTGTACATACAAAGGTACATGGATTCGCTGCTCCACTGCAAAACGACGTAAACTTTGAGAGATGAGCTTCAGATACGGAGTATATGAATCCAAGACATGGGGCGGATTGTTCGCTGTGCCTTTTGTCACCAATATGGAGGCCAAAAGGATGTATTCCAGATACAGTGAAGGTAGGAAACCGAGAAACAAAATCAGAGAAGAACAAAGATGCCAATGAGTTGTTTTTGGAACGATCAAGTTTCATAGCGAGGGCGTTCATCCCAAAGGTCCATCAGAAAAACGGATCTGCCGTGAAGTCAGTCAGCAAGCCTAAACTCCTTCATGTTACACACAATCATGAGTGCAATTCTCACGGCGAATTCACTCTCCCTCAGCCAGATAGTATTGAGAGCTGAATGAAATTCGCATGGTGTCCATAGATTTGGGCACTTATGGAATTTTGAGATACCCAATGACTATTCTGGGGCCTCTTTAACATAAGCAGCGTCGATCCGCCCCTCAAGACGGCCTTCGGGTCTGGCCTTCCATAACTCCTGAACGACACGGAGAATGTCATTTTCGGTGGGCAGAACCTTCTCTCCGCACAAAGCGATAATGATGCCATTATCAATGAGCGCAGGGTCGTTGATAGTGGCCTGGTCCACGACGGACTAAGTCCAGCTCATATCCTCTATTAGTGGATGAGCAATCCAAGGAGGCATGAGCGAGAAGATTGTCACAATCTTGATGAGGCGACTTTGTCAAAATAGTGGCGCTTTGAATGCCCTTATACCGCTGATTGAATGCAATGCGTCGCAAGATCGCAATAGATATTCGGTGAGCGCATAATGACGAGTTTCGAGTCCGTGATGGGCGAAGATCTTGACCAAAACGATTGCCTGTATGGAAACCCCATTCTTGCATGCAGCTCCCCAGTCTCTCTCATCGCGCTGCAACTCGGGCATCGTCTGAGAGAGGTCGACCTCCACAACTCCTTCGTAAAGAGTGGAATTGGAGTTGTGCCACCTCCTCCAGCTAGCATCCAGACGTCATGTTGTATGAAGCACGCCCTCATTCACGACCATCGGGACGAACGAGAGACGACGGAACACATCAGGTTCGGCGTCATTGCTGTGTTCACAGCATGCGTATCTTGAGACGGACGCTTCGATGCTGAGTTCTTGTCTCCATGACATCTTGCAGCCTGCACTTTGATGTGAGGCAACATTTGCAACAAGTGTTGTTTGTCCCGGTAAGAGACGATCAAGGCACCGTGATCCTTACGGATGCCATATGTCCTGAGAGGAGAAAAGCCTATGAGAAATAAATCCTCCAGCTTCTGGGTGCTTTCAGTGGTGCATGTCATCGATCAGGGACGATAATTTGAATATATATATACTCGGCAAGGATTGGTGCCATACAAGTGGCAAAATGGACAATGTCTGATTGAGGTATATATGAAAGACGGCTAAAAGAAGGACGTGAGCCATACAATCCCATGGAACTCAATGCAGGCGTTTGGACAGATGATGTGATCATACAGAAAGCCATATATCGATATGAGCAAAGCAAAGGAAGATGCATTTCAAAACGCCTAGGATTGCATAGGGAAACAGGGGGTGATTTAAAAAAAAAAAAAAAAGCCTCGACAGAGCGGAAGGAGACAAGACGGTTAATCGAAAGGCGGGACTTTTCGAGTGAGAATGCGAATGTTGTCCACGTATGCTTTGATAAGCTCACCATACTGGTTTCCCGTGTGAGCGATAACCTTTTGTCCCTGTCGACGAACTTCAGCAGTAGATATTTCTACTTCAACCTCATGAATCAACCGCGGCGGTAGGCCTGGCTGGGTTTTGGGATCCTAGAGACACAGGAGTGGTAGATGTTGTCAAACTAACCTGAGTGCGAGGAAACAGTAGAATTCAAGAGGGTGAGAAGGATACATACCTCAACCTGCGTCAGGTCAATCCGAGAGAACATGTGCATATAGCTCACACGATCCTTAATTCTCTCGACTCTACTATTAGGATCACCACCTTCACCTAAAGGTACTAACCCCTGAATGTCGCCTTCATAATCCATTTCGATGTTCACGCTGAGACGCCAATCGAGAGCGGTTCCCGGACTATAGACATCAAGATCTGCAACACGGCACTTCACGATTTTGGCTATGACGTTTCCTGTCTTCTGGTCGCGAGTTACTCGAACGCGTGGATTGTGTCTGCGGTTGAAATATGGTCGAATCATTGGCGGAAGACTCTCGGGCGGGATCTCATAGAATGCATCGATCTGTCGGTTATGAACGTACTCCATTGGGATGCGCTTTCTTGTTGGGTTGGGCAGTTTCGACTGCTCGGCAGCTCTATTGAGAAATTCATTTAGGCAACGATGTTGGTTCTGGAGTACAGTCAGCTCAGTGTCATTGAATGGACATTAGATGAACAGGACCAGGCTCACCAGAGTCATATAGCTCTCAAAATAGAGGTGAGGTCCAGTCCTGTCTTTCAAGAGTATGGTTTCTGTCTTAATAGGCAGCTGAAAATGCTGCTGGCTGTCTTTGTCGATAAATCGGCCAAGTTTGGCCTCCACCTCCAGCACCGCCCCATGACCGTTGGAGCTCCCGCCAAGATGAGAGACACCGATATCTGTTCGCTTCACGACCTGTTCGAAAAGGAAGTCGGCCACCTGCTTGGAGAGATCTTCATGGGGAATTTCTCCAGTAAAGGAGGGCTCGTCCCTGAATGGTATTTCATCGTTAGGGTATTCTTGCGGAGGCACGCGTGAAGATGGTTCTTTCGGTCTTTCAGCAGAGGCAGTATGCCGGGACGTTGGCGGCAAATCGGCCGCTTTGTCGTACCCCGGATGTCTTCTTGCCGCAGAAGAAACGGGGACGTAGGGTGTGCGATGTTCGGGAGGCGGGATTGCGGGCGGTAGTCCGTACTTCCGCGGAGCTTTTCGGGCCCATAATGGGATCTCTGAGTACCGCCTGCGCTTTTTCAATGGCGGTTCCGCAGGGTGCGCAGGACTTGAATGTCGTTGGGCAGAGGCGTCAATGGATCCTCTTGCAGCCGACGAATGATCACTTGGGGGGTATGCCTTTGAATTCGTAGACGCTGTGGACTGACGAGCAGAGGGTGCCTGTTGGTGAGGGTGCGGGCTCGGAGGTCGCGAGTAACGAGCTGTATTTGTATGTGCTTGATCTATAGGACCAGCAGCTGGCGCAGCAGTATCGTTCTGATTTTGAATGCGTGTGGTAGCTGGCTGCTTTTCTTCCATTGTTCTCTGGTTAGAATTGCGCTGTGCGTTGATTGGATCTCTGTCGTTAGAACTGACGCTATTTCTTCCAGGTCGTGTTATTGGGCTCATGATAGTATCCCCATCCGAATCGTGTCGCGATATTGGCTGCACGTGGTGGGTAGACGGCCGCGATTGTATCACTTTCCTTGGCGGTTGATATAATTGTGGAGCCTGAGCTTGCTGTGTGCTGCGGAGGGCTATTTCTCTGCTCTCCCACTGTGCTTGCGCCTGTGTTTCTCTATCTGGAGGGTTCCAGTGCCTAGATGCGATGGTATGTGAAAGCTGCTGTTGACTCTGTTGTTGGAGGTCTTGAACAATGGAGAGCCGCCTATGCTCGCGAGGGGAGATCAGGATTTGCTGTGGCTGCTGTTGCTGGTGCTGTTGGGGGTACTGTTGTTCTAACGGCGAAATTTGTTGGCTGCCACGGTGCGGAAGACCTCCGGAAGCAAAGGATTCCCGATCTGCGGAAGGCGGTGGAGGAAAAGTGTAAGAATAAGGAGATGAAGACTGATGATGAGAGGAGGCGTGCGAGGGAGGGAAAATGCGTGGCGGAGTTGCCTGCCTTAAGGCATGGGGTGTGTAAGGTGTTGGGTGACCAGGTATTGATTGATTGTATGCGGCAGCTGTTGGCACGTTGGAATGGGTACTAAGAGATTCTGCCCGTTGACGTGCAGGCTGCTGCGCAAAGGCCTGGAAATATGAGTCTTGTGCAGGAAATTGAGGACCAACGGCACCAGCGCCAGCAGGGCCGTAGAGGTGAGGTAACGAGTGATGGTGATATGGCGATTGCGCGGGGACGAAGGGCAAGGCAGTGCCGGGCGATCCAGCAAGCATAGGTTGAGGCAAAGTGGGTTGCGTTATAGATAGCCGTTGGACCTCATCATTTGCATGAGACGAAGCAGTAGTCGACGATGCAGAAGTGAGGGCTGCCTGGTGATGCGAGTACGGCGGGCGAAACGAGTCGGACCCGCGACGAGGATCCTCATTACCCGCGTGATGGGAGGAAAAGGACGGTCGATGAGCAGCTGAGCGAGGCGACGAAGAGGATGTGCCGGACTTCTTCGGCTCATCGACCGCGTCCGACGGGTTGACGATAGTTCTCAAGTCCATAGTCGCGACGACACGTTGCGGCGCATGCAAGGTAACTTCACGCCCACTTTCTGGAGGGGTTCTCGAAGCCTCAGGTAAACATTTAACGAGACGGTCAAGGAGGTCCGCGGGGAGGTCCTGTGTGGATGGATGATCTACGGCATATAAAAGCACCTGAGCTGGGCCGCCTAGCTGTTCGTCCGCGATGTATGTATGTAGAGGCAGAGATGTATCGAATGTATCCGCATCTGTAGCTGGAGCTGCTGCTGTGGCTTTGCGGTTGCGGTTGCGGTTGCGGTTGCGCGAGGTCAAGTCAAGTCAGGCCAGGCTGTCCGCGGCCGAATTGGGCCAGGGAGAGACGCTCCTGCGCGCCAATTGGGCAAGTGCCCGCGTCTTCTGCCGCAGAGGCTTAGTCCGACTGTGCAGTTACCGCAGCCAGCATCGGGGTGTCGATCTAGCAATATCAATTGGCCAATTTGGATTTGGCGCTCGTCGTCGTGAGTCGCATCTGTCAAAACCGCCGTCAAGACCACCGTCAAGACCGCCGTCAAGACCGCTGTTGCGCCTCCAAATGGGCGTGTTCGACGTGTTCGGGGAGTAGTCGAGATGGGTATAGGTTTTGGCGCCAACGTGGGGGTTTGTACGGCGTGAAAACAGGCATCTGCGTGGATGTGGGCGAGACCCAGCGGCGCTTTTTATGTCTTCGCAGCACGACAGCCCCCCCGTATATGCATATTGTTTCCTCTGCATCGACTGATATTTCTTCTCCATGTTACACGAGTGTTTGAGCAGCTTGAGACGAACTCAAGACCCTCCACCTTGAAGGCCCCCGCTGGAAACGGTGACTTCTCACCCGGACCACTGCTACCTCTGCTGGTGATGGAGGTGGTTCTGGACGAAATGGTTGCCCAAGCCCACCCCAGACCCAACGCTCTGTGTCCGCACGCATGATAGTCCACGACTTTCGTATTCTCCTCCCATGTATGTATTTGCGCAGATCTCCAGTCCGAGCTTGATTGCACCAGGGTTGCACTGCCGACCGGGACTGCGTGACGTTTCTACTGAAGCCCGTCACCATAATTCGCATGCCCACGCCCACTTTGTCATGGTGCTGGCCCTGGCTCTGGATGGACATACAAGCACATGAGCTTGCGCAATCCCTGCAGATGGGGCCCCCTCAACGATCCGCTGTGTCTGCCAGATGCGGCTTTCAGGGACCTCGTTTTTAGGGGTGCAGAGTGCCATCAGTCCACAGGGCCTTCTACATACGTGTCAGTCCATCATGCGTCTCGATCATGCTCGGCGGGTTTTCATGAGGATCTGGCTTGAACATCTCTAAAACCTGCTTGTCTGGCATGCGTGTTCATGGTGGCATTTTTTGATCTCCCCCAATGTCATGTTTGTCCAGCATTCCATTATTCACACGCTCCAAACACGTGTGGTTTGAGAATGTCCTGGGCTTGCATGAGGTGCTTCTGCCCTATCATGGACAACTCCAGCTGCCACTTGCCCAATAATGTTTATCTGGACAACATTCCGTGTCGCGATCATCCTTAACCGCCTGCCTTGAAAGAAACAGCGAAATTTCGTTGAAAAGATACGGACAACCAGGTCCGTCTTACAAACGTCTGTCGACTTTGCTGATACTATTGGCAGTGGACTCATGGACCGGCGCTCAAGCGATGCATCATGCCAGATGAAACTTGGGTTTTCACTTCTCCAGCCAAATGCTCAACTGCTGTATCAATGCCACAAAACAGTTCTTCAAAGAGTGCTCTCATATTTCAATGCCACCGGCAACCCATCTCCAGGCAAATTTTCAATCGGGTTCGACGCATACAACCACGCTACATATCAGCAATTATCTCTAGATTGGCAGATTTGGCCGACTGGCCCTGAGCTCTTGTCAGAAACAAAGTGGATTGTCTGCCGAGGACACTCATCTATCAAACACTTCGAGAAATTGAGACAGGGCTGCTCAGTGTGTCGGGTTCATCTTGCAGATGCTGCTGCTCTAAGGTCATCTTGGTTGCCAGGTTCCAGTGATTCGCTTTTTCCAGCGGTATCGTTCGGCCCGCACGAATGTCTTTGGAAATTGTGTGCAAGCGGGATTTTTAAGAGCTATCGTACACTTGAGTGACACATCCTGGAATCGCTGGTTGTTCAATGGGGTTCGAAGCTGTATCGGGCAACGATTGGGGAGCATAGTAGGCAGAAGATAATCCACGGTATCTCAACGTCGGCAGGTAGACCCATCCTAGTAGTTCGCCGAGTGAGACAACTCCATAGGTGAAAGACCAAGGCGTTTTGGTAGTATCAACAAATGATCCCAAGACAAAAACAATCCTTTCAAAGATCATTGCAATCCCGTCGCGAAAAAATTGTAGATCTCCACAGCTTTGACTACATCAAAGCTAAGGGCCGCGCGGTTTCAGAATGCCTTGCAAAGCTGGTGGCTCATTAAGTAATTGTCCGCAGACTCCTTAACGATACGACTTCACGCCATAAGCAGGCTTTGACACCGAAAGGAAGGTGTTTCCTTCGTTCCTCAGTCCTCGTCGTGGACTAGACTGCTAGTGAGGGCGAGACTTCGATAATCATCGCCCTATGAGGTTCTCATCAGCTGAATCGACCATCCGCTGTCTTGCATTCAATCGGCGCGATATTGACTCTGACGATTGATCCGCAATCGCCTCGTCAAAGCCGCGCCTGTTAGACAATCATCATTCAGCTATGCGTAGATCCTCTCATGAGGCAGTTCCTCGAAACCCGGCAATGTGGTCCACTAGTCAACCGTCAGCCTAGAGTTTCCTGGACGGGACCTGCGAGTGTGGAGGAGCTTGGTCATACACAACTCAATTCCACGAAGACGTCACCATCTCTCAAACCGATCTCTCCACAGCCCTGTTTGCGGTTGATGTTGATGTTTGGCTACCGTCCTAAAACCTGTCAGCCAACATGGATTTCGAGTGTAATATTGATGACTCGCTCGAGCTCAGCTTCATGAGTAATTCGCAATCATACTCAAAGTGCTTTCGCGATAACGGCCCGTCTGACGAAATGAATGTCCACCCAGGCCATTTAACAAACCAATAGACGATGGGCCTTCGGCAATACAAGCCGTTTTTCGAAGATTGATCCTCGCTGGAGGGGTTTATCTGCCCCGCTTTTTCCCTTTTTCATGGTGCTTGACCCCGGATTGCTCAATATCAAATCTGCGCACGCCTTCAGGCTCCTCCACCTTCTGAGCTAGGAATTATTGATTATTGAAGATGACGCATAAAGCAGCCGCCATGTCTGCTTCGTGCCGTTTTCCCTCTTCTTCGTCAATTCATCGATCACAAAGAAAAGAGCTTGTCATGTCGCCTCCGTAACACCCTGAACTTCTGTCAGTGAATCTTTGCATCTCCTAAAAACTCCCATAAACAATCACAAAGATGCCTCTCATCGCTTCCACAGACCTCTTCGTTGAGGTTTCTGCTCCCAACGGCAAAACTTATATTCAACCTCGTGGCTTGTTCATCAACAACGAGTGGGTGAAGTCATCAACAGAGGCCACTATCTCCTCAATCAATCCAAGGTGAGTTAGAGCATTATCTCTTTTCCAAAGTCAATCGAACAAGGAGCTCACCTTATATTAGTGACGAGTCTGAGATTGCAACTGTCTATGCTGCCAGTGAGCAGGATGTTGACACTGCCGTCAAGGCGGCTAGAAAAGCTCTGAAAGATCCCTCGTGGTGGGACCTCCCCGGCAGTGAGAAGGGAAAATTGATGAACAAGTTGGCAGACCTTGTTGACGAGAACAAGGAGCTTCTCGCCTCCATTGAGACGATGGACAACGGTATGTGTGACCATGTCTCAAGATGGACATAAACGATGCATCATCGCATGACCCTGTGCTGACGATTGTAAAAAAAAAGGCAAACCTTACAGCGTTTCTATGAATGTCGACATTGCTGCTACAGCGGGTACATTCAGGTACTACGCTGGTTGGGCTGACAAAATCTTTGGGCAGACCATCAGCACACATAGCAACAAGCTCGCGTACACCTTACGCCAGCCCATTGGTGTCGTTGGCCAGATCATCCCGTGGAACTACCCAATCCTCATGGCGGCTTGGAAACTTGGTCCCGCCCTAGCCGCAGGAAACACGATCGTCATGAAGCCGGCTGAGCAGACACCCCTCGGGGTTTTGGTTCTCGCCAACCTCATTAAGGAGGCGGGCTTCCCCCCTGGCGTCGTTAACATCCTTAATGGTTATGGCAGAGATGCTGGAGCCGCCATTGCTTCTCATCCTGGCATTGACAAGGTGGCGTTCACTGGCTCAACCTTCACTGGCAGGACGATCATGAAGATCGCCGCTGAGAACCTCAAGAATGTGACTCTTGAGACTGGTGGCAAATCACCCCTTATCGTTTTCGAGGATGCAGATCTGGAGCAGGCTGCAAAGTGGGCACATGCGGGTATCATGTCGAACCAAGGACAAGTCTGCTGTGCAACCTCCCGTCTTATTGTCCACGAGGATGTCTACGAGGAATTCGTGCAGAAATTCCGGGAGACTGTTGAAAAAAAGAGTGTCATTGGTAACCCCTTCGAAGACGCCACGTACCAGGGCCCTCAAATCACCAAGGCCCAATACGAGCGTATTCTTTCTTACATTGACGTCGGTAAGAAGGATGGTGCCAAGCTCGTCTACGGAGGTGACCCTCACAAGAACGCCAATGGCAAGGGCTTCTTCATTCAACCAACGGTATTCATTGATGTCGAGCCCACCATGACGATTTTCCAGGAGGAGGTCTTCGGCCCATTTGTTGCCATTGCCAAATTCAGGACGCAGGAGGAAGCTCTCAAAATGGCCAACGACTCCGTGTACGGTCTGGGTGCTGCGATCTTCACAAGAGATGTTGCTCGTGCTCACAGACTAGCGGCTGACGTCGAGTCGGGCATGGTTTGGATCAACTCCAGCAACGACTCTGACTTCCGCGTTCCCTTCGGCGGTGTTAAGCAGTCTGGCATTGGCAGAGAACTTGGTGAGGCTGGCCTCGAAGCCTATACACAGGTCAAGGCGGTCCACGTCAATCTCGGCACCATGTTGTAAGGCCCGTAGTGAGCTCTGGCCTAAACTTCAGTCCCCAATTCCGAAAATTAATGCCGTACTCGAGGTTGACTGGTCTCCTTATCTCATATGCTATTACGTGTACCGAGTTCATTCCATGTACTAATAGAGCGAAAATCCCTGTTCGTGCACGATGTCATGAGAGATGGAAGTCCTTTGTTTCCAGTACGGTGAATGACCTGTATATTTGTGGCTGCATATCCTCGCGCTCTGAAAGAGGGCTCTTTCCTATCACATTCTTGATCGTGGAAGTGATGCATATCACTAGGCGTCAGGTCAGACGTATGAGAGCTCGAGGTTGCGCGCAGCTCAGCACGAAATGACACGTAGGATTTTGGATTCCAGGGCTGAGTAACAATTGAGTACGGGCTGGAGCCATCGTATCCGATTGCATAGCTTTAATGACCTGATATGTGTCTTAATTCAATCGTGAGGCTTCAGCAGGCTGTAGGTGTAAGTAGATACATACAGTAGAAGAGCCCGTCGCAAGGGGATGCACGCGAACTCCGAGCTAGCCGCTGAGCCACGGCTATCAAGAACGGTAAAAGTAGAAGAGATCTACTTTCTGGTTTTTGTTTTTCAAAGCACCAGGCTAGCATAGCACAAGAAGCCCAGATTATGTTTGATCCAGGCCTGACGATCGCAATGATTCGACGTCTAGATATCCGGAGGCGCCTTCCAGTAGTTTGGTTCACTAGTTTTAAGCTTAAGTTTACCTAGTTGAGGGGCACCGTCACACTGTCACACTGGGCTGGCCTCACAGCTTGAGAAGCGCTGTCGACCTGCCCTAGTATATGAGTCAGTGATCTGATCTCAGTGACGATCTCGATCTACCACGGAGCGATTTGGCGAGTCGGGACTCGATCAGCAAGCGGCCGGCCAGGAAGCCCAGAAGACCCCTCACATTGGGCCCTGGTTGATTGTTATGGCTGCCCAACCCAATTAAAGATGAGTTTGATATCAAATTCACATGGCATGTTTCCCTGGAGATGAGGGGCAGAAGCACGCAGGCTGAAATCTCAGCTCTCATCCGTTCACATCTGGAACTGTCATGTATAATGGATGCTGTCCATGGTCCACAGGGAACTGGACATGCGCGCCTGGACGATGCAAGTGTAGCTGCATGAAATCCCCTTGCGCCTGCCACAGACTGACCGTAACATGGTCTCCTTTTTCCAGCCCCGGCAGGGTGACCGGCGGCTGCTCGGGCTTGGAGAAGAACCGTATCCAATAACAACTGTGTCGGGGGCCGTGATTGCTGCTGCTGGGGGGATATGGACCTAAATGGCGGCGACTGTGGCCCCGGCTGTGACTGCTGCTGCGACATTGCGGGAGATGCTTGCGATGGAGGCGACATCATCGCATCGCCAGTGCCCAGGCGGGAATGGGTAGCGGTAGGCAAAGCGATGCCGTGGGCCAAAGGAGGGGGTGGTTTGACGGGCTGTAAGACATTGGGAGGAGGAGGAGAGGCCGGCGGCGAGACGTAGATGTGTTTTGAAGGTGAGCTCATGAGAGGCGGATGGTATAGAGAAGAGACAGTATAATCGGGACTGCGATGAGGCGGTGATGGGACGGTGGTACGATAGTCGAGGGG
>JAGYIB010000309.1:0-11254 GCA_024244615.1 Ascosphaera pollenicola | reverse complement strand
GGGCAGATGTAGTATTGGTAACGGGAAAAAGGGCGATAAATGCTATTAATGACTTGTCGCGCATTTTCGGAAAGGGTCAAGTCGAGGTAACAAGGTTGACAATATTGTCATTCCGTCTTCCATCCTCATCCTCTTGCGTCGTGCAGGGTGCAGGTGTGATTGGGATTCCCCTGGACGATTTTGCGATTGGAAAACATATTTCACGATCAACTTGCTTTGGGAGCGCAAACGAGTGGAAAGCCCAAGCAGGGGGGTGCACTTCTTTCATATGGCATGCATCTCTCCTGATAGGCGTGAAGAAAACACATTAAGGTGCTGATACAACATCACAATCCCGAAGCCCGTCTTCCGTTTCTATTTAGCGTCGATTGCTATATTCAGCATCGGCTGCTGACTTGTTTAGTCCCCCCGTATCATCTTTTCCCGGCGTTTCTTTTTCAACCCTCCTCTTCCTACTTTTTTATGTTAAGAACATCAAAACATATTCGCGGGAGTCCTCAGAAAAATATCGTTTTGCCTGTCTGCTCCCATTCTGCCCTTTTGCCCTTTTCTCCTGGTCAAGACTTTCGTTTTCGGATTTTACACTCGCTCGGAAATTTCTTGAACTACGATCGCTACCGCCAACTTGAAAGGCTACCTGAGGGTGGATATCAAAAGCGATATACACAATTCACTCAAGTACAAAACAATCCAACGGACTGAGGATCAAGCAAGCCTTCTGAGCAGTCACTCCATCTCCTTCGCTAATACCTGCCATATATCGCTTCGACTCCCTAAGTGATTTTCGAAAATCTACAGATCTGCTACGCCCGTTAAGATCCAAGCTTTCTTCTACAGCTTCCTCCGCTCAGGGAAGTCGTTCCGAAGAGCAGCCAATCCCCGCTTCTGACTTGGTGAAAACACGTCAAACCCTCGAACACTTGTGCACGTCAAGACATCCAGAAACTACTGTTACTGTGTCTCTTCTGGTTTGACGGCGACCTTTCCATCAAGTTTACTGTGAGCCTTTCCTCTACACGCGCTACGTCAAGAAGTAGAGAAGCTTGTACTTCACGCCACGGAAGTAAAGCATTGTTCTCTCCTCAGGAACGAATGTTTTGAGGATATATACTCCTAAATCTTCCGCGGTCACATACCGCTTTCAGCAGGTAACATCATACGTCCCAAACTCTTCGTTTGTTGATGCTGGATCAATTCCCGGTGGAAACATCATTTGGGCTATTTTGACGCGGGAGCTCATCTCTGGCATTTCAAGGTTCCTTGGTACTAAGAATCTTCTCTGTTCTGACCGACAGAGGGAATTGTTTGCTCTGGGGTAAAACCTCTGCCCCGTCCGCTCGCTCCTATCACTCAATTCAACAATTCACAATCGCTACTCAGGCATACTGAAAGGTCAATCGGCTGTAGAAGAGAAACAATCACTGCATGTCAAATTTGGCCGGTCTGCAACAGAACTTCGAAGTAATTTGACGATTGGTCAAGTCCAATTGGAAAGCTTCTAGCCTGAGGTATGTTGATATCCTTACCCCTCTACATGGGGCTCCCACTGCGCCCGTAATATAGCCATTACCTGCATGAGGACGTTTTGGGGGCCTTATCCACGGTTCTAGCCTGGCAATGTTTTTATATTATTTTTTCTGCCAAATCCATGGCCACGGGATTCGCCCGCAATCCACCGACTCACTTTCTTTCGATCTCATACAAGTCTATCTGCTACTATCAATTTTAAGATGATCTTCCTGCTGACTCAATCATGGTATCTGCCCAGAAATCCTCTCTCACGCTGGTAAAGCTGTGAATTGCGCTCTCAGGCCGCCGTGGTGTCCGGTAAGCCCTAATTGTCTCTGTCTTGGTGTCGCCTTCAGGGGTAAACCTTGCGCCCACTGAGTGGTGATTTAATCTTTCTGACTTACTTCGTGGTCTGATATTGGTGCTAGTCTGCACTTTCGAGGATTTGTCAATTCAAGTTCGTCTTCTGGCTTAGCGCTAGTCGATTGATTGGAAAAGCGGTGGCGCAAACACAAACGAGCGACACCGCTCCCCACCAGCTGCACCTTTGATCTGCCTCCTTGTCGGGCTGACAAGATTGAGGCTTCTCGAGTGTCCAGTACTGCTCTGAAGGCAAGGAGGGGTTGGGACTGTTTGATCCAAGTCTACTGGATGCTCATCAATCACTGCTATCACATCACATCTTCCTTTGTGTGAGATTGATAGTGCGCGTCTCATCATCATTCGGACAACTCTGTTTTTGTTGGTTGGACTAGCCGCAGACAGGCCTGGGTACGCCAAACGATTTGTGATAGATCCTGTCTAGCCTGAGGTGAGACTGTTATGCAGTTGCACCCTGCATGTCTGATGCTCAATCAGTTACTGACGGTCTCCACCTCCAACAGCTGAAAGGATCTAGAACCTCTCGCATAATTGAGAGTGTTGGGTTGTCCCTGAAGAAGACTATAGCTTGTACTTCTGCTTACCTTTTTATTTGGCATCAGCCAGCTCTGCGTCAATGTCTACTTCGAACTTTGACATATCTCCTGACATAGACTTTCCAGGTATGTTCTCTCTTTTGTTTCTCTTCTTTCGTTCTGCCCCTTCGGAAGTCCAAGTTATGACCTATCTTGGTGTGGAGTGTTTCACGTCAATGGAATGAGACACCCGGCAAGGGCGGAAGCATCTGACGGGCTAGGGCGAAGAGCTCGTGCACAGTGGAGATACCTGGTAGTTTGTATGATTCTTACCTATAGAAAGGAATCAGAAGGGTCCAGTGATTCTGCCAGCAGAAATTGTCCCTGTCGTTGGAGACGCATGGAACAACTCATTTGATCAACTTTCTCTTGACAGAGCATTGCAACTGACTGATTACGGCAGGATTTCATGCAAATCGATCAGGTTCAGACACAGCAAGCTTGAATGCTTATGGTCAAAGATTTTACCCTCATCCAGTATTTGCCAATTCATTCGAAAGTACATTCAGTGAGGATAACAAGATGCCTGCCTACCTCACTGCTTACAATAACGACAGCCAGACATTCGACTTGGCTCAATCACCCTTACCAGAACCTGATAGCATGAGCTACCCGGAGGTTCTCTCGTACGGCCCTGCAAGTGGGTCCGAGGGGACAAAGATCAGCATCTCGATTCAACTGCCATTTGATGTTTTCTCTAACCCAACGACCAACTACTTCTCCTTGGTCGTGGGTAATGAGAGCTGCGACTGCACTGTTTCGCCATTGGGCCTTCGGGATTCCTGCTTCATGTATCTGCTCTCTACAGAAGCACCATCCTTTGGTTCGACCGGAAGCCAGTCGTTCATGACCAGTCTCCAGTTGATGGTTGCCGGCTATAATGGCCAGGATGCCAGAGTCGTCCCTGTTGGACCATTCACTTATGACAACAGCGTTGAAAGCTCGGCTAGCTCTGGTGAGCGTAAACGAAGAATCTCCGATGCGTCTGATGGGACTCGCTCTCCTGCCTTGCGGGCTACGATGAAGCATCAGCGGTTGCAATCAACACCAAGCTTCTCTTATAGCAGTGAAAGCCTAGCTGGTTCACCTTATTCGGGGAACCTACCAACCCCAGCAAGCACCGTTTTCTCTCACCAATACCAATCGACTGCTTCCCCTGGTCCTATGGGTAGGCAGTACACTAGCAATCCGAGTGGACCTATCCCATCGATCAAAACCCATTCACCTTTGTCTTCGGCATGGAGCCCTCCTTTGAATGACAGTAAACCAAATGGATTTTCTCATTCGATGGAGGGAGTTGGAATGTCCCGTCACAATTCTACGATACCGTCCATGCACGGTAAAGTAGGCAACTCTGCCCCGACCTTGATTCGAACGTCTACCATCCAACAGTCTCTTGCTGGTGCCGCGATCCAGGGAAAACATGGTGCCTTCAACCCATACATGATATATCCCCATAAGGCTGTTCTGGAGCTCAATGGTAACCTTGACTCGATGGCTGACAATTGGACCAAGGAGGAAATTGAGTCTAAACGAAGACTGGTGCAATTCAATCGATTTCAAGAGGGGAGCACAATCCATGCCGACTTTGCTCCAGTAACACTTGCTGAGCGATCGCCAAGCAATATTTGCATCAGTTGCATCTACTGGGAGGGCAAGAATGAGTGTTATGTCACGAGCGTTGACACGATTTATCTGCTTGAATCCCTTGTTGCCGTCCGCTTCACTGTTGAGGAGAAGAATCGCATACGCCGCAATCTAGAAGGGTTCCGGCCTCTCACTGTGAGCAAATCCCGGCCTGAAAGTGAAGACTTCTTCAAGGTGATCATGGGATTCCCTGCTCCTAAACCTCGGAATATCGAGAAAGATGTGAAGGTCTTTCCTTGGAAGGTCCTTGCCCATGCCTTGAAGAAAATCATCGGAAAGTATTCCGCTAGCTATGCTTCTACTGCGGGCAATATGTCTTCGATGGTTTCCGGGTATGGCAACGGGGTCATGAATGATACCATGTCCCATGATCCTCGGTCCGCATCGCCGGCTGGCCCACAAACCAGCAACGGTATATATACCACGCACTTCCCGAACATGTCAACATCGAGGCTCGCCTCCCATGCTCGGGCTTCCTCTGCAATTTCATTAGCCTCAGCGGCATCGTTTGACAGCTGCTCTCCTCAGCCCGCACATAGGGAACAGTACCTCAACGCACCGGACGCCCATTACCCACGCAGGCCGTATTCGTTTTCATACTCGCCGAACGGCGCAGGGGCCATCCCTGTTACTGTGGCTCCGGCTACTCGGCCAAATCCCACGATGTGGGAATTCAACAGCTTTGTGGATACTGCCCCTGGAACACCGGAATTTGTTTCTGCGTCTGGGGACACATTTGACATGTTGCCCCCATCATGATCTTTCATTGGAATCAGAGATTGTTTCCAATCGGCCCAATTTGCAAGATATGTCATGCCTCATGAAGTTGAACATGACTGATTTTGCTGGACCTTGGCATTGCAGCCCATTCGCTGCTACGAATCTTCTCTTATTGCTGAATCACTCATATCTCACGCTTTGTCACCTTTTGACCGTCCCATCCCAAATTGCTGCACTCATTCACGATCCTCATGCATAGACTGCGCACCTCCATTCCTTTAGACATTTGCATATGTTAACATTTCGACATATTCTCATCTCGTTCGCACCACACTGATTTGATTTGCTCAACAACCTTCCAGTCGATCACATTACATGTTCCTCTCATGGCATGCGTCTGCCGATGGTAGCTCTGTCTCCGTCAAACTTCCACATACAGGCCTGCCACAAATCGACATGCACAAAAGCTTTTGCACACGACACCCTGACGCCCTCATTGCGACATGGTCTCTCGTCCATCAGAACAAGCATAGCTCAAACAAAAGCAATCATGCGTTCGTTATCCACTCGCTCTGCCGTTGCGTTGTTATCATCTGATTGTTTACGTTTTGGAGTGTCTGGAAACTACACTCCCTCTTTCAACCTTACTATCAGGTGCGACCTGTTCATTCCTTGCTCGGCATCTTCGCATCAACTTTATCGTTATTCTTGGATTTGGGATTTGGGGAAAAGGCATTTGCAAACATGACTTTATGCTCACTTCTGCTAATTTTGCTTTGTTATTACACTTCCTGCTTTCTGCCTTGCTTTTTGGATAATGCTGTATGCATTGCTCTTTTGATTTCGATAACCGTTTGATGTTTTTGCTATTGTTCCTATGCTGTCAATCGCCTCGTCAGAGATGGCTCTTCAGACTGCTTTTGTGGTTTGCCAACAAGGGAAAGAAGGAGCTTGGCTATAGTATGGCTGGCGACCGAATATGAAATCATCACCGTAGTGTCTTTACTCGATGCATCGTTATGCCAATTGACTCCTATTGCTGCTTCTTTCAACCTGCATCCTTAATCTGACGCTTCTTTTGAAGCTGCCGAGATACAGTAGCACTGAGCATGCCAAGTTGGACCACATAACTACCTGATCCGGTTAGACTGCTACCCGATGTGGACCATAACTCTTTTTTTCTGCCCGACGGACGCATCGCATCGAAAATGTACGTCCATAATCGTATCTGAATGAGTCAAACCTGATTGCTTATTGTAATGTATCGTCTCTAAGAGCCTTGTGGATTGGGTATATATAGAGTCGCTTTACCGTTCTGGTTTTGGACCGATCGTACCATTCTCTTTCATTTTCTTCTCGTTGAGGTACACCAATCGAAGCACACCGAACGCATCGTACCTTGATATCACCGCTTCGAGATCGCAGAGAACAGGCAGTTATCGTCAATATATCATTTGCAAGACTCCAGTGCGACAACAGCTATGGAAGCGATTTCAGCAACGTTTGCCAAGTGCAAGCAGGAAGGGCGAGCTGCCTTGGTGACCTACGCGACTGCTGGGTTCCCTACTCCTGCGGAAATTCCAGATATCATGTTAGGCATGGAGGCCGGCGGTTCTGGTATGTAACTTGCCTCAACATGTTTGCTTAACCCTACGAAGTCTCCAATGACTTCCGAGTACTGACATTGGATTCTCAGATATCATCGAACTTGGTATGCCCTTCACAGATCCCATTGCAGATGGACCAACAATCCAGTATGCGAATACCGTCGCATTGAAACATAAGGTCAATATTGGTGACGTCCTCAACATGGTGCGAGAGGCACGCAAAAAGGGCCTTAAGGTCCCCGTTTTGTTGATGGGCTACTACAATCCCTTGTTACAGTACGGAGAGGCCCAAATGTTGCAAGACTCCAAGGAGGCCGGTGTCAATGGTTACATCATGGTTGACCTGCCCCCCGAGGAGGCTGTCCGCTTCAGGAATCATTGCCGCAGTACTGGGTATGCTATTTGACCTCTCTTGACTCACTTAAGCATTAAACTAACGACGATCGGCAGTCTTTCATATGTTCCTTTGATCGCCCCCTCAACATCTGAATCGAGGTTGCAGCTTCTTTGCAAGATCGCTGACTCATTCATCTATGTGGTCTCTCGCATGGGCGTTACTGGCGCAACGGGAAAATTGTCAACTGGTATTGACGAGCTCCTTAAGCGTGTTCATCAGTACTCCGGAAGCACTCCTGCTGCACTTGGATTTGGCGTCAGCACACGAGAGCATTACCTTGAAGTCGAAAGACTCTCTGAAGGCGTTGTCATTGGAAGTCAGATCATCACAGTGCTCAGGAATGCACCCCCTGGCGAAGCTGCCAAGCACGTTGAGGAATATTGTCACAGTGTCACTCATCGCAGCGTGAAGCATACTGTCGAGCCACACACAAGAGAGGTTCAGATGGGTGAGGCTATCCAGAAGGCCTCTGATCCAGAAGGTGTTCAGGTCAATGCGGTTATCAGAGATGAGGACATTCCAGAGAGCAATCTTATTCCACCACGTTTTGGTGAATTTGGTGGTCAATACGTTCCAGAATCTCTCATGGACTGTCTTGCGCAGCTTGAGAGAGGTTTTGAGGAAGCCCGCAATGACCCTAAGTTCTGGGAGGAGTACCGCTCTTATTACCCATACATGTCTCGGCCTAGCTCCCTTCATCTCGCCGATCGCTTGACAAAGTATGCTGGTGGTGCCAACATCTACATCAAGCGTGAGGACCTTAATCACACCGGCAGTCACAAGATCAACAATGCCCTCGGCCAGGTCTTGCTTGCCAGGCGTCTTGGCAAGACTAGAATCATTGCTGAAACTGGCGCTGGTCAGCATGGTGTTGCAACAGCCACTGTATGCGCCAAGTTCGGTATGCAGTGTGTCGTCTACATGGGTGCTGAAGATGTCCGTCGCCAAGCGCTCAATGTCTTTCGTATGAAGCTTCTCGGTGCGTCTGTTGTTGCCGTCGAGGCCGGCTCTCGCACCCTCCGTGACGCCGTTAATGAGGCCCTCCGCGCGTGGGTTGTCGATCTCGATACAACCCACTACGTCATTGGTTCGGCTATCGGCCCTCATCCATTCCCTACTATTGTCCGTACCTTCCAGTCAGTCATTGGTAATGAGACCAAGGAGCAGATGCATGCACTTACTGGTCGTCTTCCCGATGCGGTTGTGGCTTGCGTGGGTGGCGGTTCCAATGCTGTCGGCATGTTCTATCCCTTCTCGAAGGATTCAAGCGTCCAGCTCGTTGGCGTTGAGGCTGGTGGTGATGGTGTTGATACAGAGCGCCACTCCGCAACCCTCACTGGCGGTTCTAAGGGCGTGTTGCACGGTGTCCGTACCTATGTTCTACAAGACAAGCACGGTCAAATTGCCGAGACTCACTCCATCTCCGCTGGTTTGGACTATCCCGGTGTTGGGCCTGAACTGTCCGCTTGGAAGGATCAGGATAGAGCCACGTTCATTGCTGCCACCGACGCTCAGGCTCTTGAGGGATTCCGTGTCCTGACTCAGCAGGAAGGTATCATACCTGCTTTGGAGAGTGCCCACGCTGTCTGGGGCGCCATTGAACTGGCGAAGACAATGGGCTCCGATAAGAACATCGTGCTGAATTTAAGTGGAAGAGGTGATAAAGATGTGCAAAGTGTTGCTGACTCGTTGCCTACATTGGGCCCCAAGATCAACTGGGACTTGCGGTTCTAAGCGTTCTTAAGTTTGTGGACTTGCCAATCACTGTTCTCAATACGCAATTGTTCTCAGTTTGAGTAGTCTGTATCATTGTCATGTATAAATGAATGCCAGATCATTCATCCGAGACAACGCTAAAAGGCCCCAATCTATCTTCTTGGGTTGCCTGCTTCAATCAATATTCAAATTGACCTTTGCCTCCCGAATCTGACACTGTTCAACTCGCACTCTCACGAGATCCCGAGAAAGTACTTATGAAGTAAAGAAGAAAAACAGAATCAAGGAGAATGAAAGTGTAATTATTTCAATTCAGGTTGTACACATTTTACAAGATCAATGATCATATCAGTCTCGGAGCTGCAAAAGGGGCCCTTGCCACAGACACTAACTTATGGTGGGAGGTCTACCCAATCAGATTTGCATATATATATTTCACGTTGTACGAAAGACGACGCGCAACCCCTATTCAGGGGTAAGAGGGAATTCTCCACATGTGTAGTCTGTCATGACTTCGTCGGCAATTTCTATGCTCATTGAAGTCGTTAACAGTTGTCAAAAACCAGTCCAGCCTTTTGATACTTCTGCTCGTAGAATTGGTTAAGGATGCGGTACATGCCCATACGCACCGGCGGCTGAATGCGTCGATGCCGGTGTATCAACTGATTAGCAGAGGTGACCTTCTTATACTTCAGATTGACTTTTCTCAAGATATCAACGGCATCCGTGAGATCTTGTCTCTCAACGTAAGGGAAAGCACCTGCTATTAATTTCATTTTCTCATCTAGCATCCATTCCCACAATGGAGCATAGACGGTGATGTTTCGGCCAGCCCAGATGATAACATTCTGGTCAATTGACTCCATCCAAATTGCTCGGATAAGTCTTGCTGATATATGGCCCGCGGGATGACAGGACATCCAAGATCGATCGTAGCCAAGGTGATCGGCAACCGCCTCAGTTGCTCTTCGCAGTTTCTCCTGAATCTTCCACTGCGGTACAATAATGGGATCCAGGATGTATGTGAGCCGTGAAGTTGTCGAGCAGTTGTCCAAACTTGTGAGGGATACATAACCATCTATTGCAATGACACGCAATGGCAGCACTCTGCGGAGGTTCTTTGAGTTCGTGATTTCTTGGTCCAGGAGATAAAGGCCTAATATCGATTTAGGTTAGCACATTGACCACCTCGTCCAGATGGGGTGTGGAGCTGACCTCTCATGAATTCATTCTCGTTGAAATCGTGTTTAACATCTTCGTCTGATCAGAGCGCCTAGTCAGTATCCACCAGCCTTCTTGGAGTAATCAGGTCATTGAAGTACTTGCCTGGTCGTTGAAAGAAACCCCTCGACGACTGGGAGCTGCGTCCCAAGCTGTCGTCTGGACTGGAGGGGTCATAGGCAGGCTCAATAGAGTTATTCCTCAAGATGCACATATTTTCGTCGTCCTACTTTCTGTCAACCTGGGGATGCAAAGGTTTAAACACAGGACTCTCTGGTTGTCATCTTATAATGACACCGGAGAGTGCCACAAGAATTTGAGTATGGTCTGCATATGTCGCTTATATGACAAGAGCACTTATTCTGAGCTATATGCACGATTTCTTAATCTTGATTCAGCATGGCCGTAACTTGAAAGTTCAATGAGACACTGACGACGCTGACTGTCCAGAGGGATGATCTCCATGCGATATCGTAGGTAGACGCATCAACGTGTAACCTGTTTTTGCACTCTTTTGGCAGGTATCCGCGCCTTTTCGTTTCAGAGAGTTGTTCACAAGGCAGGGCTCAGGCATCTTCGTCTCTAGACCTTACACGGAGCGCTCAGTGAAGCATGCTATGATGTGTATAGACTCACGGTGGGTACCACTGGCCGGTACTAGCATAGTAGCATCGCCTAATTCATGATTTGATAAGCTCCGTCTCTTGATATTTGAGGGGGGGTCCATGATGAACCAGCAGGCTTGATACAATTGAACCAACGTCTGTCCATTGCATGTTGTTGTGCATATTCGTCACTGTAGACATGACCCAGGTCATGGCCATTGTATTAGGCAGAGAATGTATCTATGACTTCGACGATGGCGATGTCAATAATCCTCCCACCGACAGGAAGTCAAGTTAGGTCAAAGAATGACTGGCGTATGGCGACGACCATCAGCTTCTGCTGTAGATCACGAGGCTGACTCAAGCTCTCCAGCGTTGAGCCTGGCAACCTCGAAGGACGGGCTTGACAAGTCTCCCGCCATAAGAAACCATCGTGGTTGCAGGAATTTGTCTGCTGGAACGCAGCATCGCCCCGAAGGGTTCTCATGAAGTCTTGACCTCGTGAATCGGAGATGATTGAGCAGCGACTGCTTCCCATTAGGCAAGCGCAGTGCGGCCTGACGGTGTTCGCGACAACGGCCGTGATCGGTATCCGCAAACCCTTGAGATGAGACCTTGTCTTTCGGATCTCGGCTCTGGCGAATTGCAGATCCTACCCCAGGCTTTGATTTCCCAAGACCGTCGTCAGGCCTATCATGACGATGATATCCGTATTGCAGTAGAACCCCGTTAAATGCAACACCGATAAGTGCAATGTCGCTGAAGTTGCAATTTCTCACGATGCCCAAAGTGATTTTGTATGGGCTAACTGCAATAGTCTCGCTCTTCAGTAATTGCACAATGATTCTTGCCTGATTGCAGAGTATAAAAACCCAC
>JAGYIB010000308.1:0-11260 GCA_024244615.1 Ascosphaera pollenicola | reverse complement strand
CTAACGCTCCACGGAGCCTAGCACGGTACTGGTCAGTGGCAGACCATTAACATTTGGCCACTAGGTCGTCACTCGCAGCGTTCCTTTCTGGACAACCATTTGCCCGGAGACTGAGACCGCTATCAAACCAGTTGGCAGCAGCACTGGCTCTGCTGGCGGTGGTGTTCCCACTGGCGTGTCACCCTCTGGAATCGCCCCTAGCGGCACCATCAGTAGCAGTGGCCCAGGCTCTACCTCCCAGCCCAGCACTACAGGTCCTCCTGTCTCTAACTCCGCCTCTTCTACCTACGGCGTCGCAGGTCTCTGGACTGCCCTCGTTGCCATTGCCTTCTCCTTGCTCTAAGTAGTATCATCTGACTACTAACTTATCTCTGTTAATCCTTATTTTTTCGGGGAAGGTTCCTATTCACTTCGGGTAATACCATTTTGTCTGTTTAATTTGTCGAATTTGACCTTCTGATCTTTAGTATCATTACATAATTTTTGGAATATATTGCAATTTTGCTTCGTTGTTACTCTTGTTCAAAGGAGCGCTGATCTTTGCAGTAGATTCGTAATACATGTGAGAATTCGTGTTTGCACACTTGAATATCACATCCTTGCTCGTTACCGTGATCGATCACTTGTCGAGCGATGGGCACAGCCTGAGTAGAATGACGAGTCTGAACCACTCATGCGTCCAATCTAGAATCAATTGCTGCGATCAAATGGGAGAAAAAAGAAATGAGTTGATGAGGTAAAGAACGTAGTATGCAAAACTATCAACAATCTACTTGTCAACTATCCAATAGCCTGCGCATTTACAAGCGTCCCTTGACGACAGCACCGCCATCTGTGGGAATGACTGCTCCGTTGATATGCGAAGCAGCCCGGCTGGCCAAAAAGACCGTCAATCCGGCAAAGTCCTCGGCTTTGCCTAGTCTTTCGTTCGGTGAGTATGAAGCCAGAAGTTCGGCACCGCCGCTTAAGCTCAACAGTCCATTCGACATCTTTGACGGGAAGAAGCCAGGCGCAATGACGTTGGTCATGATACGACGGGGCCCAAGGCCGACAGCGAGCTGCTTTCCAAGATGGATGACTGCGGCCTTAGACGCAGCATAACTGAAGGTAGTGTGATCACCCTCGACAGAGGCGAGACCTATTCCAGCGATGGAACCTGTGATTATGACTCGGGAGGGGTCCTCTTGGGTTGCCTTTGCTTCGAGGAGAGGAGCAAACCTGCAAACAACAATGTATCAGCAATTGCCAGTGAAAAAAAAAGTCATCATGGGCTCTTACTTCTGAACCAAGAAGAACACCCCCTTAACGTTGATTCCCATGATTTTATCCCAGTCCTTCTCGGTATGGCCCTCGAAGGGCACGCCCCACGATGCACCAGCATTGGCAACTAGAATATCAACGTGGTCGGTTGTCTTTTTAACCTCCTCGACGAGTCTCTCAATCTCAGACACCTTGGCGCCATCGGCAGGGATGCTGATAGCCTGTGCGCCTGGTCTCTTGTTGGGAAGTGCGTTCAAAGCAGCAGCAGCTTCCTCACAGGCCTTTGCCTTGCGGGAGCTGATGTACACCTTGGAGCATCCTGCCTGGAGCAAGCTTTTATCACAGTCAGCAGCTGAAGTGATCACGGAGCTATAATGACAACAGAAAAACGGCATACCCGCTGGCTGCATGAAGACCAAGGCCTCTTGAGCCGCCTGTGATCACGGCGACCTTTCCCTCGCAAGAGAAGATGGAACTGAAGTTCTCGAGCTTGACGTCTTGTTCGGCAGACATTTTGGCGAGTTGATGAGATTTTAACTGTAAAGATTCAGAAGAGGCAAAAGACGTCCCTATCTATTCATTCATATGGTAGGTGGCCATACTGCTGTTGAAAGCACAGTGCTCGGCAATGGAGTATGAAAATCATAGTTGCCGAGGTGGTTTACCGGCTGCCTTCAGTCACAGCTGATCGTGATCTGCGGGCTTCCCCATGCTTAATCCACAACAATCTACTGTACACACCGTTTGAAAGCTGAATTGCGTTGGGAATTCATGATCTTGAGTTACATAGACAATGAGAGACTTGGAGGCTAACTCGGAAATATAAAGAAGCCCCTCTGGCTCCTGTTAATGAGGATTGAATTCCATCTAGACTCTAGTACTAATGATTGCCTTCACCCCTGAACCCCTTGTATCCGTACATACTGCGCTGCAATACATACGTTCAACGTCCAAGTGCTTCCAGCCGACAACAAAGGCGACAGAGGAGAAAGCAGGCATTATGTACACTTGTACGCCCAAGTGCAAGATCAAGGCCTAGAACAAGCTGACACGTTCGGCTCGGGGTATCTCAAAGATCGCCATGCCATCATACATGCAGTGAGAGAAGTATCCCTGGGAGGCGAAAAGGAAAGAAAAAAAAAAAAAAAAACAAGACAGAAAAAGAAGAAAGAACAAAAAGGTGTGCTTCCATCACGCTTGTCACCACCGTAGGGACAAGGTTTGGTCAGGGGTTTGTTGAGGCATATAGCCAGAGAGACAAGCGAGAGAACATATCACCGGATTACCTTCAGAGATGATGAGGATTAATATGCGTGGTACGTGATTCATGCTGGCTCTGTACCAACCGGCGGGCCGAGCATGTGTCTCTTCGACTCGGATTCCTGGGTGGCCTAGACATAGTAAGGGTGAAGTATCAGTGTCCGCAAGCGGTCCAACGGTCGAGGGTAAAAGGAAAGACTGCAGCACTCTCTTAATTCAATTGAAGAGAAGAAGCGATTGAGGGGGGACCGGTGATCCCCGCCTATGGTGTACCGTATTGATGCGAGCAAACAATAACAGCATCCTTGATTCAATTTTGAATTCGATAGCGCTTGTAAGTTAGTCCGGGGGCATCATAATCGAGCAAACTTACGTCCAGAGCATCAATGGTGCGCTTTTGGGCCGTTGGGGTTGAAGGGGTAGCGTTTGCTACGGGAGGAGGTGCAGCGCCGGTCGATTTGCGAACAATCTTCTTCTTAGGTTTGACGGGCTTGGTCTCATTCGCTTCGAAAACATCGTCGGGGAGCTCGTAACTAGAAGAGGTACACATTAGCGTATTCTCAATAACTTCACGATGCAAGATAGGCAGAAATACTTTCTGAGGTGCGTGATCGTAAGATCATTGATTCCGGGTTGGAATGAGGGCCAAGACGTGCAATTCGTTTTGAAAAGAAGCGTGTCTGAGGAGATATCAAGAGAGCGGCCAGGACCTTTGTGGATTGAGAGAGAATGATGTTAGTTCAAGACAACTCGATGACTTAGGCATAAGGGGCCATATATACCAGAGGACGTTGGTTTGATCTCCAGACCAATGTAATATGTGGTTGTATAGAGTCTCATGGGATTGTCCGCCATTGACTTCTCTTCAGTCACTGGCTGATCACCACCTGTTGCCATCGCTGTGATACCGGAGTCAGTAGCTCCTTGGGCTGCATTTGCATGTTTAGGATCGTTTGTGGTATCAGTGGTCTCCGTCGTTGAGTTAATCTCCTTATATTTCATAGATCCACTCTTGACTTCTAAGACCTCCTCCTTAGTGCGACAGATGTGAACGCGTTCAAAACCCTTGGGGAACGGATGCGCGATATATATGATTGGCTTCCGGTCAAGAGCGCCAACAAGATGCCGCAATTTAGACTCGACCAGACCAGACCACACTGCCTGAGCCTCCTTTGTTGTACTCGAGGATGTGATGCTGAGATAGTATTTATAGTCGCGTGTGAAAAAAGTATGTTTGGTGAAGAGATCATGCCACGTCAAGTTCTTATCGAAGATCCTTTGAACGATATTCTCTCCCCTTTTCAACTCCCTGAGAATGACCGTCATTGTCGATTGAGAGACGTTGTGTGTAGCACACATCGAAGGGTACGCAGGGGTTATTATGGGCATGAGGTGGAATCTATCTGAGGTGTAGGCCTTTGGGTTCCAGACTTTCATATGTAGAGGCCCATCCTCTATGGGTTTGAGAAGGACAGGCTGAGGCCATTGCCATTGGTTCATAATCCTGAAGAAGCGCCCGACGATGACTGAGCCGGTGGCTTGGGGATATAGCTGGCATACCCTAGCGACGAGCATGGCCCATGCGACACCGCCGGGAAAACCGACGACATTGGAATAGATGGCGCGTCCTAGAATCAAGATTAGCTTCAGTCCATTTCACTTGGTAAGAACGTGGGACTTACGCTGTGCCCACAGCTTGATCGCACGTAGAGCAAGTCGGAATGTTTTCTGCTGGGGCACCAGTTCGAGGATCTCATCGGTCACACGTGTTCCGTTGACCGATCGAATCTCCTTCTCATCCAAACCACGAAGCAAGTCTGTGTTCTTCAAATCCAAATTCAATGGAATCGAATGTAAATGTAGTCTAGCAAATATCAAATCGATGCTGATACCGGAAAATTCAATTTTGATGAGAGGAACAAAAGCATCGGGAACGGGTGTCAACTTCTCGATAGCGCCAGGGGGAGACATCTGCTCGAGAATGGGAGGAAAGTCTTCAAAGAAATCCTCAATCAAGACATGTTTCGGTGCAACAACGAGGGTATCAATATCCGAACCTGAATAACATGTTAGGGCAAGGCTATATGGCACATTGTTGCGAAAGGCATGTGAAACTGACCAGGTCCGTAGACACCAAGCCTGTAGCTTCCATAGGCGAAGATCTTGCCTCCAGCAACATCCAGAGCACCCTGAGAGAGCTTCTTTCGACGGCCTACGACCTTGACGAACTCCGTGGTGACTTTTTGGAAAAGCGCGAGGGTTTGTCTCCTATGCTGGCAATCAGCAAATGGGTTCCGCGTTTTCAAGCAGACGAAGAAGGCAATCATTGACGATGCAAAGGACGAGAGGGACCTACCTTCGCTCAGTCTCAGCAGGAGCTTCAAAGTTATTCTGGGTCTTCAATTCAGTGATGAGATCGTCGTTTGCAGCCAGCTCCTCATCAGTGGGCAGTTGGGTCGAGACGGCAGGGGTGACTCCCCATTGCTTGAACGGAGCCGCCATGGTTCACAGAAAGCTGTGGATGTCGAAGGACACTCGAGATGGAAAAGGACGATGAAGAGAGATACGGATGAGCACCACGATAGATGACGGGGCGAGCTGGCGGTGGTATATATGTGGTGTGTGTGTGTCTGTCTTTGTCCCCGTACGTGAATGTGTGCGCGCGCGATGCGAGACAGGGAGGCGGGCTGCAGAAGTATCACGGCGAGGCAGGCTTTTCCTCCCTGTATCTGTTTCTGGTGTTGAGGCTGACGGGCGAAGTAGTCGAGGATATGTCCAGCTGTCTCCCGCGTCTTGTCTCTTCTTTTCCTCCCTTTCTACCTTTTTGTGTCTGGTCTTCTTGTCTCCCTGCCCTTCTCGATCTCCCCCACCTCGCTCGTTTGTCGCCTTACGGAGGAAAAGACTCTAGACGCTCCAGACGCGGAGAGCGCGCGTGTGGTGGCCAACGACGTCATACATGCATGGATCGACGAGACGCGCGGCTAAACCCGGACCTCAGACGGGCATCGATCTGCCTGATCGCAAGTTTGTTAGCGTACTGCGCGCGGGCTGTTCCGCTGTCAGTATGAAGTCGAGATGCACGGAATTGTCGCCGTTGCAGTTGCCGGCCCCCTGCTACACCAGCATCGCTACCCCTCGGCGATGCGTCATGCATGCGATGGATGGAGACTGATTCGGCTTATAAATTTGTCTTCAATCGCTCAGTTGGACACTGCTGTGGCTGCTATATGGCACTGAAAGTCTCCAGTCTCGCCCCCGCTCTGTCCTTTACGAAACAGACGCTACCTTTGAACCGAATTCGTTCTGAGCGGACAACTGCGTGGGCATCTCAAGCTCTCGAAATTACGCGCCAAAGCCACCATGTCCCATCATCCCCCTCTCAAGGAGGTCGAAAAGACTCGACCTGATTTTGACTCCTCAGTCAAGTTCTCCTTCACCAAAACTCCCGATCCAGACTGGACAAGGGGTCAGGGCAGCAATTATATCGACAAGGATTCTTCTTCCAAGAATCACATCGAGATCGACCCTTATGAAGCTGGCCGGCCCGTTCGCTCGAACTACACTCTCCTCATCTCTGGCATTATCCCGCGCCCCATCGGGTTCATAAGCACTCTCACAAAAGACGGCTCCGTCACGAACCTAGCTCCCTTCAGCTTCACCCAAGTGGTCAACTTCGATCCTCCCATCTTCGTCGTAGGAATATCAGGCAATCACTCGCCCGGTAAAGACACTCTACGCAACGTCCTTGACACACAAGAGTGTGTCATCAACACTGTTTCGGAGCATTTTGTTGAAGCCGCAAACATGGCTGCGCTCAATTGCCCTCCTGACCAATCTGAGGTTGACCTCTCCGGTCTCACCATGGTCCCAAGCTCAACTGTCAAGCCACCCCGGGTCAAGGAATCGGTCTTCTCAGTTGAATGTAAGCTCGTGGATACAAAGATTTTCCACAGCAGAGCGAACCCGGATGAGATATCGGGCACAACGCTCTTCCTGGAAGGTACGAGATTTTGGGCCAGAGAAGATGCAATTGACGAGGACAGGCGTATGCTGGATCCCGCTAAACTGAGGTCCGTTGGAAGAGCCGGTGGAATCACGTATACCAGGACTACAAGCGGGTTTGAGCTTGAACGATTCCTGCAACCAAGATAAGCGCCATATCAATCTGCCCATGTTTTTACCAAATCTCTACGAGTACCTCCACCAATGATCTAGCTTTATCTTGAGTCTGAAAAATTTGGTACTCCGGCTACTTTGCTAAGACACCTACACGACATGAGAGGTAGATACCTGCTCATTTACGGCAATCATTTTGTGCTTCGTACTCCGTACTGCGTGGAGCAATCAATCAGGTATTTGGTGGGCTAGAGCATTGCTCGCCCTACCCAGCTTGTCAATACCACTGGAATTTGCTCCAATGTGTCTACAGCTTTGACACTAAAACGTCAATATCGCCGTTAGAAATCTTTAGTCACTAAACTTTGACTACCCCAGATCAGACCACGGCAGCGGAGAACTGTGGGTCAATCAAGGCGGGTTCCATTTCTCGAGGGATGATCGCGAGATATGTCGAGCATTGCGTGCTCCTGCAAGCAACGCCTTACACAGTATCAGGCTCGGATTTTGAAATGCGATATAAGGCACGGTCTTTCATCATGGCGCTCACTACACTTGCAGATGCATTGACAAAGGTACCATTGGCAGACGAACAACTGAAGCATACCCGAGATAATGGCGTCAGAAGTAAAGACACCATCTGATGCGATAACGCCGGGCAACGAGCATAAGCTTGGCCAATTTCATGATGTTCCATTTGACGACTCCTATCCTTACGATCCCAAAGAGGAGGGCATCGTTGAACCTGAGATACGACAGAAATGGTACCAGTGGTTCTCTCCTGCCGATACCCCTGAGGAGCGGCGACTTCTCTACAAGCTTGACGGCTTGATCATGGTTTTCGTCTTTCTGGCGTACTGGGCCAAAACTCTTGACTCGTCATCGGCCCAGACGGCTTATGTGAGCGGGATGAAGGAAGCCTTGAATATGAATGGCAATGAATTGAACTATCTAAATACGGTTTACCAGTAAGTCTTTGTTCAGGAGATGAGCTACAAGTGAACATTATAGCTAAGTTTCTATCTCCAGAGTCGGCTTCATAGTTCTGGAAATCCCGATGGTCATGTTGGTCCGCATTGCTCCAAATTGAGTGACTTTCAGGGGCACACAATTGACTTTAGCTCCAGTTGACTCGTTTCCAAGCGAGATATTTCCTCCCATTGACCGACTTGCTATGGGCTGCATTCACTTTGGGCCAATACGCCGTCACCTCCGTCAAGCAGATGTACGCCTTGCGCTTCTTCGTCGGTACCCTTGGTGGTTTCTTCTTTCCCGCTGTGCAGTGGTATCTGGGCTCGTGGTATAAGAGATCTGAAATGGCGCGCCGTGGAGCTATATTCTTCATCGCAAGCCAAGTCGGTCAGATGAGCTCTGGGTATATTCAAACTGGGGCGTATGATACGCTAAATGGGAAGTTTGGCATTGCAGGCTGGAGATGGCTGTACATCATCTGTACGTCCTCCCTACGTGAGACTAGGCTCGTGCTGGAATCTAATTACTGATCAACCATTCGATCTGTACTAGGCTTCTCGTGTACGGTTCCAATTGCATTGATTGGATTCGTCTTCCTTCCTGGAACCCCTGACAAGTGCAATTCTCCTTTCTTGACTGCAAGTGAGATTGAGCTTGTACGACGCAGGCTTGCCGCCGATAACAGACAAGAACGGCAGCCTATGACCTTCGCCAAATTGAAACATATCTTCTCTAAGAGCTGGCATTTCTGGTTGCTAGTGACAATCGCTATATTTTTCAGTCAGGCAGACGGCATCAGCGGAAGCAGCAGTGCCCTGTCACTTTGGCTCAAATCGACTGGACACTCTGTTTCGTCTATCAACACCATCACCACGATAAGCCCCGCAGTCACCATTGTGTGGTCACTTGTGAACGGTATACTGAGTGATGCGTTCGATATCAAGCCACTGCTGATCGCAATCACGGCGCTCCTCAACATTTTTGCTGGGATATGCTTAGCCATCTGGAATATCCCTGTTGGGCTGAAGTACTTTTCCTATTTCTTAGCAGGGACTGCAGACGGCATAGCTGCAGTCCTATATTCATGGGCAAACGAAATTTGTTCCCGCGATGCTGAGGAGCGCGCATTGACTATAAGCGCTATGAACACAGTTGGAAATGCATTCGGTGCTTGGATTCCTCTCTTCGTTTGGAAGACGACGGATGCCCCGCGATATTATATTGGGTATAATTGGGCCATTGCTTTAGATGTGGCAATGGTGCTAGTGCTGGTGCCGCTGACGCTACTTTGGAGGAAAGAAAAGAAGCAACTTCGTCTGGGCTGATTGACGATTGCCAGACGCTTCACAAGTCGGCATCATCTGGTTCTTTCATTTCATTTACCCCTGTATTGTTCAATTAATGACCTCTAATCAAAAGCAATTGTTCTTGACCTTAGTACAGCATGAAGTACCATGCGTATGCAGTCCAGAGAAATGCCGATTTTACGTGGTGTCAGGCTTCGAGAATGCTCAGGCAAGAGGCGTCCGTTTCCCCACACAAGAACCCCTTGCAGGGATTTCGTTAAGCTTAAACTGAGCCTGAATCACAGCCGAGGTCCACCGGCAAAGCACTGCATATAAATCACCACAGGCGTCGTCTAGCTTCGTCAACGGCATAAGCGATCGGTTGAAGTTGTTAATGAGCCCATTTCCTGTAGCAGTTCACAACAGAGCAGGAATTATGGCGAAACCGGCATCGTTTGAAGAAGTCATTGCGGTGACACCACTGACTTCGCACAGCTACTCTGCCAACCTCGATGGCGAGTGGATTATCATAGCCGGTGCGTATTTCGGCAGATGCCATTGTCCACTTTCATGGATTCAGGAACAATCAATTGACTCACACTTTCTAGTTCCTCATGGCGGTTATGTCTGTTCTCTTTTCTACAATGTCGCCAGGACTCACATGCTCGCGACGCATCCAAAGGCACACCATGGCGACCCTAGGCCGATGGCCATACACATGTCATATTTGCGGAGAACGTTCGTTGGGCCAGCTGTCTTCCAAGTCCGCGACATGAAGATAGGTGCAAGAACTTCGACCTTGCACGTCGCATTGGCGCAGAAGGATAAGAAGGGCGAATATGTCGAGGAGGTTGTGGCATATATAACCTTGACGAACTTCGCAAAGGAAGATGGTCCGGATCACCATTTCCCATTCCAAATGCTGCCGCACGACGCCCCTCCACCAATTCCCAATTTCGAGCTTCTGAGTACCAAGAAGACGGATGGAACATGGATCGAATACATCCCTTTCCGCGCAAAAGATCCTGCCCCCAGCGCCGCGAAGCAAGTCGAATTCTTTGTTCCGGCAACAGAAGGCGGTTCCGTCAATGACCTCTCTGCAAAAGGTATTACGCAGGAATGGGTTCGCTTCAAGCCATATGGCAAGCTTTCAGGATGGACAGAGGCGTCTGTTTGCTCATTGATCGACCACTTCCCCGCAATCTTGGGGCACTGGACGCAGACAGAAATGCATTGGTACCCTACCGTGCTCATGAACGTTGATATCAAGATGAGCTTGCCTGCGGAAGGCGTGGAATGGTTACAACTCCAGGCGCAGGTTCGCAAGGTGCAGAATGGGAGGTTTGATGTGGATGTTGTGATTTTGGATAGAGAAGGGGATATCGTCGCTTTGAGTACTCAAGTGGCCTTGGTGTTGCCAGCGTCAAGAAATATGGCGGGGCGGGAAGTCAAGCTATGATATAGAATAGATAAATCATATCAAATTTTGGATATCTATGAATGAGCGAAAAGGACAAAGAAAATTTCATCTGGAATGAGTGAACAGAATAAAGGAAGTCGTTTTCAAGAGAGTGGTATCAAGCTGGGCCCATGAGTCGTAAGTAATCATTGAGCAGCATAGTCATTTGGGTCTATGCTGTCGGGTAATAGCTGTTCCCATAAACTCCTTGTGCCCCTTGGTACATAGCTTGTAGTAATTCTGGACACAATTCGCATTGCTCCATTGGAATACAATTGAGGCACTCCATCTCAAAAGGATTGTAGGCTGGTTGCCCATAAGATGCCTCTATGATCGGCATCTCAGGCCCTGAGAAAAACGGATCAATGAGCGTGGAAATTGGCGGGCAAGCGTCTTCGTTCACAGCCATCAGATCAACTGGCACTTGCTGCTGCGACAGTTGATTCGGCCAGAAGAGGCCAGGCTGAGTGCAATTGATGTACTCAGTACTCATACCGGAGGCCGTTAAGGGGCTGAAGATCTCGCTGCTCATGCAGGGGTCCACCCAAGCATCCGCAAATCCAGCGCTAAAGTCGGAGGCCGTATAAGGACTTGGTTCCATCATTGTGCCAGGGGTCTTCACTGTTTGGCCGTTATAGTGAGCGTTATTTCCGCCTGTAGGTGGCGGCCCTTGACCCCGGGTAGGGGTGTGAACATTGGCAGCATCGTCCACCGGGGTCTGGAGATTCAACTCCTGATCCGCCCTTGCGGATCTCCACTCCGTCGTTGAGGTGAACTTAAACTCATTTGAAGTCAATGAAGTTTTTGCCGTATATTCAATGTGAGATGGTTCGATGGTCCAAGTCTCTGAGTGGACAGTAGTAGGCCGTTGACCACACAGATCTGGTAGATTAAGCTCGGCATGCTT
>JAGYIB010000307.1:0-11261 GCA_024244615.1 Ascosphaera pollenicola | reverse complement strand
CTATGGGCCTGATTGATAAGTGGCGGAGCTTCGATCTGAAAACAGATGGTGTTATCGCGTGAGATTCCTTCCAAAGTCCGTACGGCCAACTTGAAGTGTTCGTTTTGCCCGCCATTTTGTCTCATGAACGTCCATGGCAGCGCCAAATGGTGTTCGGAAGCATTTCTATGAAAATGCCGGTCTCGACTCGTAGGGCAGACGTACCTTGCATTAGCGTCCTGCAAGTATCAGACGAAACTGATTGCAACACTTGTTTGCACGGAACTCAACGTCTCGTCCGACCGTGAACTCCGAGTCACAATTTGACGGGAATCACACCCAAAATCATCTCTGCAGCATCAATGGAACGGTTGACATTGCATAACGTCAAGGCGACGATCTCTTCATCATGTTGCCTCGGTAATGAGGTCCCCGCCTGGGGCACCCAAGGTATGTTGTACCTTACGCGGGACCTGACACGAATCAGTGGTGCACCCAGTGTCGACAAGGGAATCAACACAGGCTCATGTTCCGCGTGACTTAGACCTGCTTATTGGTGTGATGGACCCCATCCCAGGTTTTCCAGTAGATTGTAGAGGTGCCGGATCGCATTTGCCCCTGCAATTAAATTCCCTCGAAAGCGAGGTCCACCAGTGAAGTGACAGCACAGACCATGGCAAAAACCGGTCGACGATATCTCCAGAGATTCCACTTGAAGCAAGAAAAATTGTTTTATGTGATCATTGTCCTCGATGATGTTTGTTGGAGGGCGTTTTCGGAGAATTGCCCGGATGAGGAGACCATTACGTATTGATCCATACTTTTGTTTGCAACGGAAAGGTACCAGGTTGGGCCGGCATCTCAAAGCAATTGGAAAGCAGAACGCAAGAATTTCATCGTGGAAAATCATGCATTCGCTACCTTACCAGCTATTTCTTGTCTTTTCTGACCAGAGTGTATTTAATATGGTTGAGGGTGGAATATAGAAGGACACCCGTGTCGTCCCATGTAGCACTCTTGATGCGAATAGTCTCATGCAAAGTGCTAACCTGATCCAAGTTCTTGGTGACAATGGTAACATTATGCTTGCTGAGGAGGGCAGCATGAAGACCATCATTCGACCATACGACGTACTTGACGCCACTGACAGACAATTCGGCCAACTGCTTTTTCTGCTGAATGTCATAGAGGTAGACGGTGTTGGCGGTGATCATGAGCAAATGACCAGTGCCGGCAAAGTAGACGTCTGTAGTGCCACTTGGCGTCTTCATTGTCTTCGTAGTGGCATTGTTCAAGTCCTTGATCTCGATGAGCTGGGCGGACTGCGTGAAAACGGCGAACCTATTGCGGGCAACGAAGACCGCAGAGGTGCCATTACCACGCTTGATATCTGTAGGTTCGACAGCACCGGAAGGATCGCGGGGAATGTGAATTAATTCGTACGTTCCTCCATCAACGGGGGACGTCACCAGAATAGCCTTCTCAGCTGGGTTGTATGAAAGGGTCCGTGGAGGAATCCAGGGGCTACCGAGCTTCTTGAGAGAGATGAGGGGTTGGGATTCAACGTTTCTTGTGAAGTCATAAGACTTGAGCTGCTTGTCCTTGGTGATGTAGAAGAGCTGGTTTTGGTAAATTGTAGATGCAGGGCGTTCACGTTCTAGCTTGAAGACCATGACACCGGTGTCATGACCGGCGGCGAAGAGGTTGATTTCAGGGTGAGCAGCGATAACCCAGAAGCGGTCAAGATCACGCTTGAAGGACTGAACAGATGTTCGCTTGTTGAGATCCCAGACACGGATGGTCTTGTCTTCGCCGACAGAGAGTATCAGATCTTGGTGGGGGTGGAAGAGAGCACAGCCGGAATTCTGGAAGTGGCCACGGCATGTGTCGACTTCCCAGGCTCGGGTATCTCCCATTCTCCAAAGCTTGATTAGCCTATCGTCACCAGCGGACACGATGAGCGGTAGCGTGGGATGGAAAGACACCCAGTTGACACCTCGGTCATGACCCTCCAGGACGAATTTGACGATAGCATCGGTGTTTCCGAACATATCTGCCTGCGCCGCATTTGCGCGGTTCATCTGATCCTCAAAGGTCAGAGAGGACGTTGGGGCGGAATGCTTCTTGCGGAGACCAGAGATATCCCAGACACGGACGGTCTGATCAAGGGAAGCGGAAACAATGAGATCCTCCTTAGGATGGAATTGAGCACACATGACGTAATGATTATGGCCGGTCATTGTGCAGACTGATCGCGACAGGAGTTAGTACACATGGAAGTCAATGAAGAACGTGGAAACGCGGCCGAACTCACTCAGTGACCTGTTCTGCCAGTTCCAAATGCGGATGGTCTGGTCATCTGAAGCAGAAAGGATCCAGGGAAGCTCATGATGGAAGAAGACGGTGCGAACGTAATCTAGATGGCCGTTCAAGGTGAAAAGGCAGCGGCGTGTCTGCAAGGACCAGACCTTGATCTTGTAGTCGTCACCTCCGGAGACGAAGAGCGGCTGTGTGGGATGGAAGTCGACGCCACGGACAGGACCATCGTGCTCTTCGAAACGGTCGATAAGAGTGCCCATGCGATAGTCCCACAATTGAATGGTCGAGGAGTGCAGGGAAACAAGAAGCCATGGTCTTCATGAAGGCGTTAGTGTCGTTCAGTTGACAGTGAAGGGGAGAGAAGACTCGAAGCTTGAGCATGCGGCGAGCGCGGCGAGCATGCGGGGAGATGAAATCACGAACCGTTTAGGATGGAAAGCAACGCCCTTCGCCCGCGAGGACTTGGACTCAAACTGTCGGGGAGGGGGGGGTTAGCACCGGTTGAGATAGCTGCGCGCGCTCACAAGAGGAGGTGGAAGAGCAACGGAGGAGAGTACCTTTGTGAGCATATTCATCTTGCCAGAATGTGTACAACGAGGTGGCCGGGGCCACAAATTCAAGCTGACTGAGTATGGGACGACACCAATCTGGCTCGGACTCTGACGACCTCGAGCTCCTCGCAGCCTCTGGCGGCCAGCCAGGCGCCCTCAATGGCCAGGAGAGGCGCAAGAGGAAGCGCGCCGCCGGCAAACAGTTCGAGGTCGCAAGGACGTGGGAGACTCTAGTTGAAGGAGCTGACGGCACAATCAAATCGACGGTTGAAGGGCTGCTGGAAGCGGGCAAGAGGAAACGACTTCTGCGCGACACCACCCCATTGCAACGAGGCATCATTCGCCATGTCGTCCTCGTCATCGATCTCTCACTCGCAATGGCAGAGAAGGATCTTCGCCCTACACGATACCTCCTCACTCTTCGCTACGCGTCGGAATTCGTGCTGGAGTTCTTCGAGCAGAACCCCATTTCACAATTAGGCATCCTGGGCATGCGTGATGGAATCGCGGTGCATGTCAGTGACATGAGCGGCAACCCGACACAGCATCTGCTAGCGCTACACGAATTGAGAGCGCAGGACCCCAGGGACATGCCTAGCTTGCAAAACGCATTGGAGATGGCGCGGGGAATGCTCTTCCATACCCCTTCCCACGGCACCCGCGAAGTCGTCATCATTTTCGGCTCTCTCTGCTCCTCCGATCCAGGCGATATTCACGAAACCATCTCACATCTGATCGCGGACAAGATCCGCGTCAGCATCGTCGGTCTTGCAGCGCAAGTCGCCATCTGTCGAGAGATATGCGCCCGCACAAACAACGATGTGTCTGCCGGCAGAAACGACGTTAACGACGATGGCGGATACTACGGGGTAGCGATCGACGAAGTCCATTTTAAGGAACTGCTCATGGCAATCACCACGCCGCCGGTGACGCACTCACAAGCCCAGGCGGCACTCAATTCGTCATTGCTGCTCATGGGTTTCCCGAGCCGCACCGTCGAGCAGCACCCATCGCTATGCGCCTGCCATTCGAAGCCAACAAGTGGAGGATACTCATGTTCACGATGCGGAACGAAAGTGTGCAATTTACCCGCCGAATGCCCATCGTGCGGGCTCACGCTGATCTTATCGACGCATCTCGCGCGGTCATACCATCACCTGTTTCCCCTAATGAACTACGTCGAAGTGTCATGGAGGCGGGCGAGCAAGAAGAAGCAGAAGTCTTGCTTCTCCTGCGCTGCTTTGTTCCCGCCGATTCCACCACAAGCGCAATGGGACGATCTGCAGACGTCGCCGTCGAGGAAGCGCAGAAAGGGGTCAGTGACGCTGTCTACGTCCACCGGGGTGACTCCTGGAGTCACCGCTAAGGGAATCAGCCCGAGTAGTCGCTACGAATGCACTGTTTGTCGGAATCATTTCTGCATCGACTGTGATGTCTTCGCGCATGAGGTCGTGCACAACTGTCCTGGGTGTCAGAGTACAGATGTTTTAAGGCAGGCGGAGGAAAGGGAGGAAGAGCAGAAACGAAGGAGAAACAAGACCATATAGACCGAGGAGTCCGCGCGAGGAGACAATATCGCGACGGCAGCGGGCTGATCATGGGGCATTCACGGAATCAATATCACGAGTGGTGGCGTTGTCTTTTTCTTTCTTTCTTTCTTGATAGAGCATACAGATATACATCATATAGCAATATACCATTTGAATGTTTTTCTCGTCTATTCGAATGCCACATGAAAGCCACACCCAGAAATGCTATCTTCAGCACCCGTTATATGTCAAGCAAGCTGGCCCGCCTTACGACAGACACCCTGCGTGCGGTAAGTGGCTCCATAGGGCGAGGATTTCCACCGTTGCGGAACCTCACACGAACGACAAGAGAAAGCTTCAATCGAGCTTGAGAAGACAGACAGACATCTCAACGAGCCGATTCAGCGGTTGCGCAAAGAGACAGGGCAGCAAATCAACGATGGCGTCGCAACCGGGCACGACATCTTTCCTCAACTCATCGCCGTGGTCTAACCCCCCGGTCCCTGGGACTCTTCCAGCAGAGAAGGTCTTTGCCGTCCAGCTTGGATCGCGGGTATTCAGACTATCAGGAGCATCGATCATGTCGGATGGTCAGTCCTTGATTTGCGAATGGACCCCCATGAAAGAGAGAACGACAAGCTGAGATTCTTAGAGCACCGTCGTACTTCTCAAATTACTTCGAGAATCAATTGAGGAAACACGACAGCGGACCGATCCCGACCCTCTATATCGATCGAGATCCTGACACCTTTGCTGAGATCGCGAGACATTTGCAAGGTTGGTGCGGCTTCTCGCTCGTCCAGGGCATTGAGACTGACTCTGGCGTTTGCCAAACTGCAAAGGATATCACGTACAGCCCCAGGATGGCATCCAATACGCCCGGATGTTCGCAGACGCTCAATTCTACAGCTGTAAGGACCCCAGCACCATCCAGATCTGCCCTTCTCCATCCGGACCCTGTGAAGGAAGAAAAAGCACGGATCATATCATGTCATATCATGTCATTGCTGACCTCACTGTGCCCTTGCGCGTTGTCCCCCGCGCTCGCAAACGCACATACCATTGAACCAGTGCCCCGCCTGCTAGCCCAGCTATTCGAATGCGACATCGCATAGAGATAGGCACTCGACACTTTCGCGTCCCGCGCAGCCTCCTCACCTCGCCCAACAACTCCCCGAACTACTTCACCCACTCCGTCTCCTTCCACTTCGCGAACCCGAGCCAAGTGTTTCCGGGCCTTGATAGGAAGAACCTCCTACGACCACCGAGTATACGTCCTCTACACATCGATAGCCGCGACCCGGACATTTTCGCGGATATACTGCGCATGGTGCGCGGGTACGACGTGCATGTCCAGAACGAAGAGCACAGGGCGGCGTTGCTGAGGGATAGCCGGTACTATCAATTCAAGCAGGTCGAGCAGCGGCTGATACCGCATGATATCAGTTACAATATCGCCCGACGAAAAGAGGAGATTGTGCTACGGCTGGAGCATGTGAGGCTGCCCGGATTGAAATTCGTCAGGGATGATGGGGTTTCGGACGGTGTGGGTGGTGGCAGCAGCAGCAGCAGCAGCAGCAGCAGCGGTGGTGGTCCTGCTGGATTGGAGTGGCTGCATTATTCACGGCCGCTGGTGGACGAGAAGGCATATGAATTGATTGTTCAGATTGATGGGGGGTCGATGATGCTGGACGTTGATAATAGGCGATTGATTGCGTACGGTGCACTCCGCGGAAAAATGCAGAGATTCGTTGATGCTGTGAAGAAGCGGTTTGGTGAAGCGGTTGGAGTGAACGTTGATACAGGGGAGACAGGGCCGACAACATCGTCTATGGCCATGTCGTTGGAGCAAGGACAGGACATCGGACTCCAAGTACAATTTGCACGAGAAACAGCAGTCACCCTAGATGGAGTCTATATGGGTAGGGAGCGCTGGAGTGCTGATTTGGGCACAGTGCTACATCCAGCAGCAGGAGCACCAGAATCAGTGTTGACAACGGGTATAGGGAGCCCCTACAATGGGATTACTACGCTACGATCAGGACCAGAACCAGGGCCAGAACCAAGGCTAGAAGAACCAGGACCAGACACACCTATTCAACCCCTGAAACGACCACGGCCAGCAGAACTGGAAGCAGAAACCAATCCGTCGAAGAGGGTGACCCGAACCATAGATACACAGCAGCCAGCAGAGCAGCAGCAGCAGCCACAGCCTAAAAGCTCTACAAATTCGGCAGCAGGAACGCAGCCAATGCCAGACCGCCTAAATACACCGGCCAAGCATCGTAGGCGATGGATGTTAAACAACAGTCAATGGAGACTGCGGGTCCGACCGGTCGTCAACAGCGGCGCCAGCAACAGCAGTGATGAGACGAGAGGGGAGGGCAAGCAAGACCAGGCTTCTGGGAACTGCAAAGTGGAAGTGATCTTTGTTGCAGTGAAGATCGAAGCGTTCTCGGGAGAGGGCGGCAGGAACAAGCAGAGGAGGTTCCTGTGAACCGTGTGTGTGTGACCTACGGATACATCCATGCCAGCTGGCGGATGTTCGACTTCTTCTTCCTCTTCTTCATCCTCCTCCAGCATTTGGCAGGGATTGGATTGGATCATCTGGCTGGCAGTCCCCCCGCCCGGCCGCCTTCTTAGCGCATTTCCCGGTCTGCGTAATCTTGCCGTGGGGATGCAAGTCATTTCTCAGCAGCAGTCAACGGGCGAATGGGGCCTCTGATGATAACCTAATGGAAACCCTCAAGATTCCACACCCGCGACTCCTGCCACACGCCCCCCTCCTCAGCGCGGAACGGCGAAGCCATGACGAAGTGGATGTGTGTTACTACTCTTCCCTGCCCTGCTTCCCTCGCAGCCTTCGCTGTGTCTTCCACAGCCATTCTGGACGTTTCTGCTGGCTATGAGTGGAGGGATTTTGGTGGATTTTGGAGCACAGAATGTCACGGTAATTGTGTATATCGTAGCGGGCGCCACTTTGGCGTTTACAGATACATCCATCCTGCAGGCGATTATCTCGCATGAAGAAGAGAAGAGGGACGATGAGATGGATTTCTCTGGATTTCTCTTGTCTCTTCTTATACTCATACGCTTCCCTGCCGACTCTCCTCTTCTTCGACCGCATGCACCAGGATCAGGATAATCTACTCCCTAACTGCCTACCTATCCGAACCCACGGATATCCAGATTTCTAATCCTCCAGCGAGCCCTGGGACCGGCTGCTCTTCGTGCGATCTGCCATCTGCCACTCTCTCCCCTCTTGTGCCTGTTCTGTTCTGTTCTGTTCAAGCAGCAACACCACACTTGTTTGTCTCTGCCTGCTGACTGCGGTTGCTCATCGTTGCTCACACCCAGCGACGACACGGACACGGACACTGACACGGACACTGACACGGACACTTTCCATCGCACGGCAAAGGCAGAGTCAGAGTCAGAGTCGGTGTTTGCATGTGCCTTGTGTGCTGCTTGTCTTGTTGCTTTTTCCGAGCCTAATTGCCTGAGTCGCGGGGTTTTAACTGTGTCTCGATTCCACTTGACTCGACGACAGAAGAGCCCTTGAGTCGCTGCTTCGTCCATCATATCATACGGCATACAATACAGCCTTGTCTCGTCGTCTGCTTCTGCTGCTGCTCGCTGCTACAGCTACACCTACACCCATCATGCCCGGCACCTACAACTTCCAGCCGCGTCAGCCTCTGAATCCTGCTGCCGTCAGATCCTCCTTCAGCTCGACCTCTACCACCCCAATCCACAGCACCACTGCTTCTCCACGACAGGGCCAGGCTGCCCTGCATCCCGCCACGAATGGCCAGCAGAACCCCAATAACACCAGCTCCGGCAACGGCACCACCCTTTCAGCCGCTGCATCCGCTAGGACCGCCAAACAAGCTGCCAACCCGCTGCAGCTGAACTTGCAGTCCTCTCGTCAGGTCAGATCGCCTCAGTCACCTCTCTATGTCCCTGCTGTCCTACGCCAGACCGACAGGCCGCCGAGGCTATCGCCCAACCCGTCGCAGGCCTCTCTGAGGAACTCCTCCAGCTCGCCGCGGAATGGCTCGGTGGATATCAGCCGGCAGCAACAGGGTAATAATGGTGCCACCTTCTATTCCACTGCCGCAGCTACCGGCCCCAGCTCCGCCTCGGGCACGGAGGACGAAGAGGATGTCTATGATCTGTTGCAGAGCGAGAAGATCGTCATCAGCAAGGAAGCTGAAGCGGAATGGTTCCGCGGTGAGAAGTTGGGCGATGTAGTCGGCTCTCCCACAAGAGAACACTGGCGGGTGAGTTTTCTTGTTGATTGATAATGCTGTATTCTGGTCTCTCTGATTCGCCAATTGCTAACGCAACGCACCCCTCTCCAACAGGCCGACGCAGTCTCTCCTAACTGCGACTATCCCGGGTGCCGTACCTCCTTCGGTATCTTCATGCGCCGCCATCACTGTCGTCACTGCGGCCATGTCTTCTGTGCCGCTCACACCCCTTCCATCGTCCCCCTAGACCAGAACGCCCGTTTCCACCCCAATGGCGAGTTCGGCAGAGCCTGCGACATGTGCTATAAAGCCTATCTCAAATGGGACCGCCGTCGTCTCTGGAAGCTGATTGCCATTGAGCGTGACATCGAGGAGCAGCGGCGCTTCGAGGCGGAAGGTGGCGGAGGCGACGCTGAGAACAAGTCCAGAGGAAGGGTGATGCTCAGGCCTGGCGTCGCTAGCAGGCTGGGTGTTCCTGGTGAAGACCCGAATGATTTGCTCAACGGGGGTGGCATTGGCTGGCCTCAGCACCAGGTTGGAAGTTTTCTGTCGGGCAGCGTTCCGAGGGACTGGTCGTGGAGTACGTTTTAAATGCTCTCGTCAACAATTGCTTTTCCTCTTGTCTCACTTTTTTTTTTTTTTTGATGAGACGAGAAGAAAAGGCATGGAAGGCGTGATTGATATACGAATCACGCCATGAGGCCCACCAAGCCTCGTATCGTTCTTCAGAAGCGAGCACTTATCCCCTCTTGGTCCATACGGCTTCTATCCGACCTTTGCCGCGCGATTTCTTCAGGATTGTTTTTGAACTTTCCTCAGTTTGACTGCATCTCATCGTCATATCATCCCTCGACGTGCTTGTTCATGGTGGCCATACCCACAACAAACGGTTAGCCGGATGACAAGACCCTGCATCACCAAACGTCAGCCGCCACATCTTGCACGCCAGCGATTACATTTGAATTTTCTTGATTTGCATACCACTGGTTCTTTCTTGGCTTTCAGGAAGATCGGGCTGGGCTCAACATACCATCATTGCGACATTGATTGACAATTCCATGGCCCTAAACTGTTTCACTGATCTCTTTGTCGCGAGTTCTTTCAGCTTTGACCTTTGGCTGCTTGGGAAACCAGGTATATATGAAGGACTGCCACTTGCCGAGAGTCAATATTTCTGTCTTCTCTTTATGAACAGCTGGAGGACGTTCGTCTTGTTATTTCCTTTTGCTGTCCATCCTTTGCGGGTTGCATTCCATGAATTCCTCGATCATATACCCTTTCCCTTTTTGTTTTCCTCATCTTGTTCCCCCCTTTGCTAACCTGAAGTGCGTCGTTCGCCATCGCCAGCGTTTGCCTTTTTTGTTACCTTTTCGCGAGCATGTTTCGATAGGACGGGCTTGCGATTGTCTTTTTCTTTTTTTCCTTTCGACTGCTGTTTGATTGCCTTGTTTTTTTTTTTTTTCTCCTCTTCCTGCTCACATATTCTCGCCTCTGTCTTCCATCTTTACTCCCCTGTTCGGCTTTTTCTCATTCCATGCTATTGCATTCTGTGAGAGCATTTGTGTAACAATTCTTCACCCATCGCATATGGATCCTTGTCGTTGTTCGCGAGTTTTGCTTCGTTTGCTCAATATAGATATAGACTAATGTTAGTAGCCCGCAAGGGTGTAACCTGTACGGATACTCATCAATTGAATTGAACGATAGCCTGTATGCATGGCAGAAACGATTCAGAAGGAACAGCCACCAGAGTTATATATCCGTATACTCTTAACCAACAAGGTAGACTCTGCACCAGGGTCCCTCACCAATCCAAGGGACGGCTCAATCATCTCAAGTTCTATATGCTAATGCGATGCGAGATTGTCAAATGTTACCGTTGAAGTTGCGGCTGTCGTTATGTATCTCGATGAATCCATACGGCAGAACTGTTACTGGCACCAAATACCTCAACGCCGCCGTTGAACCTCAATCCAATCCAATCGACACAAAAGCGAGGTCAGGCCATTCGCAATTCGCAATTGGTATTTGACCAGTATGGACACTGCACAGATGGACGTGATAACGAGTACTACGACGGAAGCTCCTCTCACAGAGCAAGCAGACACAAATCATCCCCCACACCCGCTGCCCAACGATGATCCTACTCATCCTCGACTGGGTCTGCCGGCCCCGTTGCGCATACCCATAGCCACAGCTACAGCTTGTTCTATGGGCTTACTGCTCGGTGCTTCTCACGGCAGTAGCATGGCTGCCCTCAAATTCCGTGCTGAAAACGCCCATCGTCTTCCCAAGAGCACGCTTCAATGGTATCAGTACCATCGCAGCAAGAACTATCGTGCAATGGTAGGCGGGCTGAAGGAAGGTAGCCGGATGGGATTGAAGCTCGGCCTAGGCGTGGCTTGCTTTGCGCTGTTTGAGGAAACATGCGATAGGGCAAGGCATGGAAACAAGGATTTCCTGTCAACTGTCACGGCGGGATTGACTTTCTCGGGTGTATACAGTCTACTCTGTGAGTCGCATTCGCACGCCCGAAGAACTATACTATACGGTTGTGGTGAATATGAATATGAATATCACAGCTGACAAGTGCCCTTGAGACCGTCATGATATATACACAACTGCACGAG
>JAGYIB010000306.1:0-11264 GCA_024244615.1 Ascosphaera pollenicola | reverse complement strand
CTTGAATCCACACGAGATAGCGGTTCTGCGTCCTCCGCTGTTGTCGAATGGGACCGACTCTCCAAACGACGCTTCACCCGCTCCTGCAGGTCGCGGTAAGCTTGTATCGCATCAGGGCCTGAGGGCTTACGATACGATAAAGTGGAAGCAGAAGCAGAAGCAGATGCAGACGCAGGCGAGGACGTAGACGTGCAACCAGATGCGATCGCCGGCTCTAACGGCTTCCCACCAAACCGTCGGTTTGGCGTCGCTGAATTAGTTGTAAGAGCGGAATTAGTGGTGGTACCTTGCTGAGAGTCCCCAAACTGAGAGACTCTCTCCTCGGAACCAGGGTTACGGTCCATAATGGGTTCTTTGGCCGGGTGGCGCAAGGACAATCGGTCGGACATGTGCTGAACCAACAGATCGGTGGAGATACAATCCTTGTCGGGATTAGCCTCGTTAGCGCCTTTTGAGCTGTCCTCGGCTGCTGACAGGAGCTGGTTTTGGTGATCACCCTGATCATCCCCGGCAGGGGCAGCGCAGGAACCGCAATGACCGCCGGTGCCAACAGATCACCGTCCTCTATCTAGGCGTTTATTGAAAAGCAGGAGGAAACAAAAAACAAGAACGGAGATCCAACGAATAACAATACTTCGCTATGAAACAAAAAATCTATGCAAAAAGAAAAGACGGATTCAATACGCTCTGCCCAGCTCGTCTAGCAGGACTTTGTACTTTCGCCGCTTCTTCTTCAAACCAGGCCGAACGATCCCCTTCACTTGGCCAAGTACGCGAGCAAGCATGGGAAAGAACTTCCGTTCTGACATCCAAGCAACGATGAACCCGGACACTGCTAACGCCACGAGCCAGATCTTGAAGGGGCTCGAGAGGTATGTGAGTTGCATCAGCTTGAACAGGAACTTGGATGGTTGGAAGGTGAGGTATGTCGAGAAGAGAAGGAGTGCGGTTGTCGTGCACACAAAAGGGACTAGACATAGCCACTGATTAGCATTGTGACAGATGGATCAAATTCGCGGAAATGGTTAAACTTACAATTCGATGTCACTGGCTGTCTGAAGGGCCTTCCGACGCTCAAGACCATGCCGGCGAATATGTATTGGAAGCATGACAAGAGGAACAAGACGGTGTTCTCGGAGCTTTTGATACTCGTATCGTCATGTCTTTCTTTTGGCGTTCGGTACCTGAAAAAATCATTCATCAGAAAAATTATGGCATACAACGGATAAGAGTGATGATCTATACTTACCAAGGCTGCGTTCGGACGTTCTCGAATGCCACGAGCTGGATGATAATGCAAATGAGCATCTGTCCAAGCAATGGTACCAGGACCTTCCTAGACACCAGATTTGATGTTGGACGCTTGCGGCAAAGAGTTGAGTTCGGGCCCAGCCATCCCACTAAAGAAAGGTTAGATGGTTCCAAACCTTTCAGGGGGTTTTCAGCGGCGAACTTACTGAAGATAGCAATTGGCAAAATAAGGACCATGTCAATGAAAAGGAATTGGAAGTCGCCCAAATTCGATCCAGACGCGTACAAGAATGTGACGGTCGTGAATTGTATAGCGGAGTATAAACTCATGTACTTAAAGCAGCAGAAACTGGTGACCAGAGCCGCCCTTCCCTCTCTGTTTAGTGTCAGCATTCGTTCGACTCAGTTATGAAAGGGTGTTGTGGTAATACATACCTGATAAGTCTGGGCACGCAAGAAATATCAAAGACTCTGCTAGTAAATGGTGCAGCAACAGACGCTTCAGCCTCAGAGAGGGAGATGCCAACATCAGCTGCCTTCAGAGCGCCGCAGTCATTGGCACCATCGCCACAGAATCCACAGCAGTATCCTAGCGTTTGCAGCTTTTCAACAAGTTCGTGCTTTTCATCAGGGGACATGCGAGCAAAGATAGTTGCCGTCACAAGCATCTAGAGATCGTTAGTATGTATTTTGTGAGTGTCTATAGGAAAAGCAATCTTACCCTTTCAAGCACCTCTACTGGAGCATAGTCAATGATCCAGCGAAATACTTCGCCTGAGACTGCAACGGAGTAATTCTCTGCAACATGATTCCGGTATGGTGATGATATGTCAATCTCATCAGAGATAGGGGTAAGTTTGAGATTGTTCGGGTCAAGCTGGTATGGTGATTCGTCGGTACTTTCCCAAGACAGTATGGAATGCGCAGAGTAAGGGTCACCTGAAAGAAGATAGTTAGCTCCATTGACTTCGGGCTCACCGGGGAGAGCAATCTCGTGCGATTCCCAGCTTGTGTCCGGGTCCGCTCTATGTTGCGCAGCCTATGAAGCTTGCTGTTTGTCGATTGAAGATTGAAGACAATATGGCAATGAGCGAAAGGACTGGACGTTGAACAAAAAAGGCGTGAGCAGAAGAAGAAGAAAGCGGCCGGCAGTCAATGCATCCGTGAGTGAGTGAGAGGTCACATACATACGTACATAGTACGTCGGATACGTACAAAAGCACAGCCTTGCGTTGTGCTCTCCACATTATTCTTCCCCTCTTCTTCTCAAAGATGAGAGATCTGGAAATATCTGATATGTATACGTATCTGTCGCACCGTTGTAGTATACATCGTCATGAAGGGTGCGTAGGATGGCCCATTGGCAATGCAGCAATCAGTATTGATGCCCGCCAACATGCTCTGAAGTCTCAACGCTGGCCTCTCTCATATCATATCACGCTGATTAGCCCATCCTCGGTCAAACAAACCGCGCACACGCACACGTATGACATCCATACTACATTCCCGCCGTACCTGTCTGCATGGAGCATGGACAGATTGCATACGGCAGAGACACGGGCGACACGCACGACGGAGCGAATGGTGGTTTCGGTCGGGTTTGGCCTTGGCTTTGGGGGGCAGAAGTAAGCAGCAGTGAGAGAGTATTGTCAGGCAGGGATTGGATCTGGCCTGTCTGGCTGGCTGTTTTGGCTGGCGAAAGGCCTGAAGAGACGAAGAGAAAAGAGCCTACTACGTGTGGCTTTTGCCGTCTTCCACCTCCCCCTCCCCCCCAATCAACAACCTCATCGACATCATAATACCCATACTACTGCACCTACTGCAGCTGCTTCCAACCTGGAATTGGAGGGGCAATATTGCTGTCCATTGGGCTCTCTTCTTCTCTTCCCCCGGATTAATAGAGAGCAAAGAGAGACGGCCCCAGATTTGAGCTGATCTGATCTGAGCTGCTCCGACTCGACGAGTACCTGCTGTGGAAAGAGCATGATAGGAATAGGCACAGAGAGAGAGTTCTGAGCCTGAGCCTTGCGGTTATACAAACCAACCTCGACATTTCTCAAGGCGGCTGCTGTCATCCTGCCCTGCTCTTAGCACCACCATTGCCGCCGCTGCCCTCGTCGTGGTTGTCAGTTTGTATCTGGTTTTAATTCTCAAGTGGCCCTCAGAGATCCATTCCTGGATTCCTTGGATCCCCTTGCGGATTACTGTTAACAACTCACTGCCCACGGCTAATTCGACGCATGCGCATGCCCCTAAAGAGGGCGCCCGCCTGTCAATAGCAGGGAGAGAGAGTGAGAGAGAGACGTGGCCGTGAACGACGAGGACACCTTTTACTGCCTATATACAGGCTGTACCAACAATACCATATCGACGGATTGTGCATCGTCATCAATCTCAGCCTCATCGCCAGCGGGTCTCATCCACGGATCTCATCCATCACCTTTGCTCTACCTCGAATCATTTCGCGACCTGGCTCTGATACCTTTTTTCGTGTTCTATTTTTTTTTTTTTTGCTTTTCCTTCGTCTCTTTCCTTCTTGCTTGCGCCGCCTCCTAATCACCAAGCCCGACTGGCTGGCCCGTGTTTCGACCGTCTCGTTTGGGCTGACGACGGTTTTTAAACCCTCTTCTCGCCTTGCGCCGCTGGTCTGTCCGCGTCCGCGCTATATCGATCTACTTATACGCACCGCACCGCACCGCAGCCACACGATACGAATCGGATTAGAAAAGCCGAAAAAAACCTCAGAGATACGTTTGGCAAAGACGAAGAGAGGAAGAGAGAAGAGCTGTGCTTGAAAATTTTCTAGAAGGGAGATAGAGAAAGAAAAGAATTAGTCCACTTTTCATATCTTCTCTTCCTTTAAAGTTCATCTAGTTTCTCTTTTTTTCTCCTTCGAACTCTCCTCTCCTGCGCCGTTTCTTATGGTTGTGGTGGCCGATCATTCCCCGGCCTCACCGTCTCCGTTAGCATCACAAATTGCCTCGACCTTCACGCAACCGTTGTCGTGAAGTTGTGAGATCTTTCTTGCGCCGAGTACGAATACTATTCATTCGTTCACTTCTGATGACATCTTAAAACCGTCAATACCGGATCGCTGCGTCTCCGTTTTTCCTTTCTTCGGTTTCTGTTTCTTTTTCGATATCAGCAAGACACCTTTTTCTCTGTCTTCTCCCATCCGTCGCAACCAAAAAGAGATAACGTCGCCTTTCGTTCAATCTATCTATCACCACTTTCGTTATCAGTCTTTCTTTTTTGTCACATTGCGACGAAAAAGCCATATACTTCTTCTTTACTTCCATTCCTTTTTTATTTTGTCGTCGCCAGGACATAACGTCATCAGTACGTCGTACCCGACTGCGGCTTACTACATCTACTACCTACGACAACTTTCTTGCCCCGGATATCTGCATCTACAACCTACATCGACATCGACATCTTTGACCTCATTACCACCTTACTTATTCAACCATCACACATCACATCAATCATGGCTATAACGTTCGATGACAACGCCAAGTCACCATCCTCCTCACAACATCCTCGGTCAAGCACTCTTGCGCCTCCGCACAACCCTTTTAGTCCTTCGCCTGCAAATGACGAGTACGAGAACTCAGACATAGAAAATAACGCCGGCTCGCCACATAATGACGATTTCACCACGAGCTCAAAAGCACCACGGGCTACGCGGTGGGCGACGCAGAGAATTGGCGCACATCATGGTCATAAAAAACGTGTTTCGATATTAGATCGGATAGGTCGCAAGGGACACTTACGGTCCATGTCAGGGCATCATTCGACAACAGGCGGGACTGAGGAGGGTGATACACCGGGGATGGAGAGGGATGAGAAGCGGAAAAGCTCGTGGAGCAAGAGACGACATTCGAATTACAATAACGACAACGATCCGAATGTTGGTGGGCACTATAATGATGTCGAGGGACCCTTAACAGCGAAGGAAGACGAGGCCGCATCGGCGAAGGGGAGGACGATATACTTCAATCAGGCGCTACCCCCTGAAATGCTGGATGAGGAGGGTCAACTGAAGATCACATACGCCAGAAACAAGATCCGGACGGCGAAGTATACGCCGCTGAGTTTCATACCGAAGAACTTATACTTCCAATTTCATAATGTCGCCAACATCTACTTTCTGTTCGTCATTATTTTGAACGTGGGTTTCTTCTCCTCTTTTACACTTCAGATGTTTGGAGTCAGGGGGTAAACTCGCCAAATCAGCGGCCCTTCCGAACCTCTTTGATATCGAACCTGATTCTCTGAGTCCACCCCTTTTTGCGAACTGCAAACTAACCATCTTCTAGTTCTTCCCTATCTTCGGTGCTACAAATCCCGGTTTGAACGCCGTGCCTCTGATCGCCATTTTAGCCATCACAGCCATCAAGGACGGCATAGAAGACTGGCGTCGAACAGTACTCGACAATGAACTGAACAACTCGCCTGTCCACCGATTACAAGAATGGGATAACGTGAACTCCAGTGTCGACAATGTGGGTCCATGGCGTCGATTCAAGAAAGCATGCACAAGGGGCATCATCAGAAGTTATCGATGGATGAAAGCCATGGCGACAAAGAAAGGCCGCCAGGAGCGGGAGGAGAGGAAGGAGAAAGAGCGTGAAAGAGCTGCGCGGGGTCGAAGCTCTATAGAGTATGATCCTCGTGTTTCCATCGCCACGCATCGTGCCTCCATCGCCGATTTCGACCCCGCGGCTACAAGGGGTAGAAGTCAGAGTTTCGTGGCCATGGGACAGGCGAAGCCATCACTATCGAATGATGAAGTCACGGAAGGGGGTGCCGCGATGGAAATGACACCCGTCCCATCGCCAAATCCAGAGGCTAAACAGAAGTTCTCTTCCTCGCAGTATCTCACACCAGAGCATGCGCTCCACAGAGATTCCACTGGCGACTCATCACTAGCAAGCACCACTGCTTCAAGAGACTATGGCAGTCTCATTAATCCTAATATCACTGGTCCCAATAGAGCACGCTTTGCACGCGACTCATGGAAGAACGTTCAAGTCGGTGACTTCGTTCGCATCTACTGTGATGAGCAGGTCCCTGCTGATATCGTCATCCTCGCCACCTCGGATCCAGACGGCGGGTGCTATGTTGAGACCAAGAATCTGGATGGTGAAACAAATTTGAAAGTCCGTCAAGCATTGAGATGCGGCGCACACGTGCGACATGCGCGAGACTGCGAAAAGGCGGAGTTCGTCATTGAGAGCGAAGCGCCACACGCCAATCTATACGCCTACAATGGTGCTATAAAATGGAACCAGTATGATCGCGATGGCAGCACAAGGCCTATGGTCGAACCAATTACCATCAACAACTTAGTTCTCAGAGGATGCTGTCTCAGAAACACAGAGTGGATCTTGGGTGTCGCTGTTTTTACTGGTCTTGAGACAAAGATCATGTTGAATTCAGGCGAGACCCCTCGCAAAAGGCCGTATTTGGCGCGTTCTCTGAACTGGAATGTTATGTACAACTTCATTCTTTTGTTCGCCATGTGTCTCATCAGCGGTATCGTGCAGGGCGTCACCTGGGCCAAGGGGAGGAACACCATGAACTACTTCGAGTTCGGCATGAACGGCGGTACTCCTGCAGTCTCTGGTGTCGTCACTTTCTGGGCTGCCCTCATTTTGTTCCAGAACTTGGTGCCTATCTCGCTATACATCACTCTGGAAATTGTGCGGACGATACAGGCCATCTTCATCTACTCGGACACGTACATGTATTACGACAAACTTGAGTACCCATGCACGCCAAAGTCGTGGAATATCTCAGATGATCTGGGCCAGATCGAGTACATCTTCTCGGACAAGACAGGTACCTTGACACAAAATGTCATGGAGTTCAAGAAGTGTACGATCAACTCCGTTGCATATGGAGAGGCGTATACAGAAGCACAAGCAGGTCTGCAAAGACGGGAAGGCATTGACGTGGAACTCGTGTCTGCGCAGCAGAAAGAGATCATCTCGCGCAACAAGGAAGAAATGCTTGTTAGATTGAGACAGATTCACGACAACCCTTATCTCCACGACGAAGACATCACTTTTGTTTCCAAGGACTTCGTTATGGATTTGCAGGGAGCAAAGGGGCCCGAACAAGCTGCTGCTGTTGAGCATTTCATGCTTGCAATCGCCTTATGTCATACCGTTGTCACTGAGCGCGAGCCAGGCGACCCTCCGCGGATTGAGTTCAAAGCCCAATCACCCGATGAAGCTGCACTTGTCGCGACAGCTCGTGATTGTGGATTCACTGTCCTCGGCAGAAGTGGTGACGATATCCGTGTCAATGTCATGGGCCAAGATCGCAAGTATCGCATCCTAAATATTCTTGAGTTCAACTCCAGTCGGAAGCGTATGAGTGCTATTGTACGCATGCCAGATAACAGAATCATCCTTTTCTGTAAGGGTGCGGATAGTATCATTTATGGCCGACTTGCTAGGGGTATGGATATGGAGATCCGAAAGAATACGGCGCAGCATCTGGAGCACTTTGCTAGAGAAGGTTTGCGAACGTTGTGTATAGCCCAACGTGTGCTTTCGGAGGAAGAATACGCTGTCTGGAATAAAAAGCACGATGAAGCCGCTGCTGCATTGACAGATCGTGATCTGAAGCTCGAAGAAGTCTCAAGTGAGATCGAACAGGAGCTCAGATTGATTGGTGGTACTGCCATTGAGGATCGTCTTCAGGACGGCGTGCCCGATACGATTCAACTCCTTTCCAACGCAGGTATCAAACTTTGGGTCCTGACTGGTGACAAAGTCGAGACAGCTATCAACATCGGTTTCTCGTGCAACCTTCTCAACAACGATATGGAGCTAATAGTACTCAATGTTGACGTTCCGGCGCCAGCACCTGTGAAGGTGAAGGGCAGTGGAGGCAGTATCGAAGACAGCATCTTGAGTGACACACCCGCTCAGGAAAAGGCTGCCGACGCAGAAGCGATGAAGCAAGCCGAAGAGCTTCTTATGCGACATCTCAACACGTTCGGACTTGTTGGCTCTGATGAAGAGCTTATTGCAGCCCGACTGAACCACGAACCTGCTCCCCCAACACATGCAGTCGTCGTTGATGGAGATACGCTCAAGCTGCTTTTGCGACCTGAACTACAGCAACGTTTTTTGCTACTCTGCAAGCAGTGCAAGGCCGTGCTGTGTTGCCGTGTCTCGCCTGCGCAGAAAGCTGCTGTTGTCGCAATGGTCAAGAACGGATTGGATGTCATGGCTTTGAGTATCGGTGACGGTGCAAATGACGTTGCTATGATTCAGGAAGCAGATGTCGGTGTCGGTATAGTTGGTGAGGAAGGTAGACAAGCTGCCATGAGCTCTGATTACGCCATTGGACAGTTCAGATTCCTGCAAAGATTGATTTTGGTGCACGGAAGATGGGATTACAGACGCATGTCGGAGTGCACTGCCAATTTCTTCTACAAGGTAAGTTTAACGAAGTGCATCGGTCAAGGAAGGATGTTCTTGCTAATTGTGACTAGAATCTCGTTTGGACATTTGCGCTGTTCTGGTACTCCATCTACAACAACTTTGACTGCTCCTACCTTTTCGATTATACCTATATCGTCCTCGTCAATCTTGCGTTCACTTCCTTGCCTGTCATCTGTATGGGTATCCTCGACCAGGATGTGGACGACAAAGTTTCACTCGCCGTTCCTCAACTTTACAAGCGCGGTATTGAGCGTCTCGAGTGGTCGCAAACGAAGTTTTGGCTCTACATGCTCGATGGGTTCTACCAGAGTGTCATATGCTTCTTTACGGCATACCTTGCTTTCTACAAGGCGACTCCATTGACGGAAAATGGTCTCGACATCTCTGATAGAATGCGCATGGGTGTTTTTGTTGCATGCTTTGCCGTCCTTGTTTCCGATGTTTATGTCTTGCTCAACACTTACCGATGGGATTGGCTAACTGTTTTGATTGACACTATATCAATCCTTCTATTCTGGACCTGGACAGGTATCTATACCTCGTTCACTTCATCGGGTCAGTTTTACAAGGCTGGTTCGGAGGTCTTTGGTACAGCAGTCTTCTGGGCTTTGATGTTTCTCACGTCGGTTGTCTGTTTGGCGCCACGATTCGCGATCAAAAGCGTGCACAAGATTTATTGGCCCCTGGATGTCGACATCATTCGGGAACAGATTCGCTTGGGCCGCTTCAGATTTTTGGATAACTATGACGCTTATGTTCCTCCATCAGCCGGTCTACGTGCCACAAATCCCTTTTCATATATGCCGCGCGGTCCCCCTATGACTGGGGGTGACGGCAAACCCAATCCGGCTACAAGTAGCAGTGTGAGCAGTTCCTTCTCTTCTAAACCTGTTCATGAATTGCCGAAGGGTACTCTCGAGCAGGGAAACCTTAGCAGCAATCATAATGACGCCAACGAGCAACGGCATCATCTTACTCAACCAAGTCCGTTCGCTGATCCACCAACCGCCACAGACTCAGGGTTCTCCTTCAGCACCGAAGATGAGCGTCGACCATTCTATACATCAAATCCCATGACTGCCCAAGCAACACCGCCAATAGCAGTCACGCCAACATCGCCAGTGTCAAGACCGAGTGCCGCACATCGTCATACAAGATCAGAGCATGGCAGTGATGGAACTACGCGGACTGAGGGGTATGATTCAAGTTTAATCAACCTTGAGACGGGGGCCACGAAGCCGCAACAGCCTAAAGATATCACGGCACACTGATAACTACAGAACATCTGTACCGTTGAAATTGGAATTGGTGTTTGCGTCGGAGATAGTTGCTTGGTCTTACAAGCTTCCCTCTTTACAAAAATCGCTGGGCGAAAGTCATTCACTTCTTCTCCTCTCATGAGGTTGGTCTCGCACGCAAAGCTTGTCTATTTGTTGTCTTTTCTTATTCCTCTGATCAATGGTGGTTCTCCGTTTAATATCATCTCTTGGTTAACTATATGTTTCGTTAAGATCGCTTTGCTTGATTCAATTTCTCTGCACCCTTCCTGACAGCCTTCTTATATCTTTTTTGTTTCTCCTGTTCATATTTATATACCGCCTTCTTTCAAGGCCTTCTTCTGTTAGCAGCGTTTGCAATGTTCTTGACGACATTCTCATGGCTCCGCACTTTACACCTCTGCTTATCGGCTTGTCATACTAAATCATGCTCATACCATTCCCTCCGCTCCCTTTATCACTGGATATTTTCTCCAACATCAGCTCTCCGTTCATCCTCTTAGAGTCCGATTACCAGATTGCTGAGTATATGAATCAGCCATATAATGCTAGACGTCATCCAGATCCCAATATAGTCCTTGATTGTGCCTGGGGTCCGTGAAAAGAAAATGATATGTGCTAGCCAGCTGACAGTCATGGTGTGCAGTTTGGGGGTCACGAGAATGCATCAGATGAAATTTGAATATGATACAGAAAGTGTACAAACAACATGCGCTCGCTAAAAAGGCTCGCTAGACAAGATAGATATGTATGTATGTATACGGATTGCGATGAACGCAGGAAAGCATAAGACACATGAATCAGCCAAACGGAAAACACACCAAGAAAGTGAAGATGGCCATATATGGATGAGGAGGACATGCTGTCTATGTGCTGCCTGCCTTTAATGTCAGTTTCAATTTCTTCTTTTCCCCAGCGCTGGTCGTGCCATTGGCCATGCTTGTATCCACGACACTGTTGCTGCTTTCCGATTTCTTCAGTTTTGAAGGTACCCCTGGTCTCGTATCATCTTTTCCGATGCCAGTATTGCCACTGCCACCAGAACTTGCGTCTTTGGCCTTTTTAGACCAGCCTTTCTTCTTCTTCTTCTGCTGCTGCAGGGGCACGCTTTCGTCGAAATCGTCTGCTTGCATGGATCGTTTTAGAGGAGAAGGCTTCACGTTCGTATTTCCCGTTACGCCATTCGGGTCCTTGGCTGCGCCCGCTGTAGATGTGCTTGCGGGATGAAGATGTATGGTGAATGAAGAAGATATAAGTGTGGCAGCAGTTTGGG
>JAGYIB010000305.1:0-11266 GCA_024244615.1 Ascosphaera pollenicola | reverse complement strand
TGGAAACCCTCGAGATGCTGCGGGAGTAGGTGGTGGTATATTCGTCTGACTGCCATTAGGATGCGCAGCAGCGCCTTGCTCAGAGGAAGAGGCAGGCTCCAGTTGAGATGGTTGGCTTTGGCGATACTTTGCTAAAATCGCCTCCCGCTTTTTGCGGCGCTGTTCAATCTGAGCGGCCTCATCCAAAGGTTCTGTAGAGTCAACGGTTTCAGAAAATTGCGAGACATTCGACTTGCCTGCATAATCAACTAGTTTCTGCTCTACTTGCCCCGAAGGATGCTCTTTCGAAGCATTGGTGCCTTCAGCAAAAGTGACACATTTGGATTGGCCTCCAGAAGTTTCATATGCACTGCCTTGGTGTGAGAGGACAGCGTTAGCAGGACGCTGTTGTTCTCCCACCGGTCGTTGCAGAGCTGATCTTCCAATTTCGTTTCGAACTATGTCACGAGCGGTATCATGCAGAGCAGAGCGAGTTGCCCCTCGTTCATCTTCGTCGTCAGAGTAACGTTTGGGCCTTCTTGGGTCTCTGAAAGGTGAACGACTTCTATCAGTGCGTCGGTTCCGTTCATCATGACCGTAATTATCGTAGTCACGGTAAGACACTTTGTTTCGGCGCCCGTTATCCCTGTCGTGTCCTCGTTCTGGTCTTCCATTATATCTAGCTTCTTGGCGTGAGTAACGGGAACGGCCATATGGGGTAGGACGTTTCCTATCGGAGTCGAGATCGCTGTCATATTTTCGTTTGCCGTGACGAGATTGATTAGGTGATGAGCGGGATGAAGATCTCTCACGACAATGTCCCCGGGTCAAGGAGGGGGGACGTCGGTTTGACGGGCTTTGTCTGGTATTACGGTCAACATTGTTGTCTCCAACAAAAGAACGTAATTGAATTGCCTCCGTATGTGGGCCTGATTCAATGATCTCACCCTCAGAAGCCGAAAAAGACCTCGACCGATAGGACGACATCTTTGAAACGACCGATTCAAGCGTAGAAACAGTCAAAAGAAAAGGGATGACACAGCCTTGGTCTCTACTGAGAGCACACTGCCGCGAGCTTTCTCGAGCGAGTCGGCAAGCGTCTGGTTAGCACAGATATCTTCCAGAGAGTGAAGTGAAGCTTTCTTAACGACGAAAGAAACACGGTGAGAAGTCCAACCCGGCTATCTGATGTGCTGAGTACTGTTGCCACAAGGACGCCTAGCAGCACGCAGACGGGGATTAACCGTCTCCAATCAAGTCTATCAATGTCAAGCTATGTTTTCCTGGTCTGGCTTCGAGTGTCCCTCGCTTCTGTGCTCGCTGGGCGCGTGTGATGTTTGCTGGTGCTGGAATGGACGATCGACGATGGGCGAGTCTGGGGATTTCAAGGGAACAAGAAGAGGTGACGTTGGAAGTGAGACTAGTCCGTTTTCGGACTAGCGCAATATCTATTTCTTTTTTTTCTCCGACTCAGACGGACGACAGCGACAACGACGTTGACAACGACACCTACTGCAGGGAGGCAGCCGTTAGACCCGGACACACCAGCACAGCTCACTTAGTCCTACCAATACATCTATCAAAATGGGTGGTCAAGGCAGAGAAGGTTAGTTGCGAACTCGCAGGTGCTCACTATGATTGCACTGGCTGATTGGCTGATTATGTTTTGACTAGGCGGCAAGCTCAAGCCCCTCAAGAACCCCAAGAAACAGCAGAAGGATGAGGATGAGGAGGACAAGGCTTTCAGAGAGAAGCAAAAGGCTGGTGCGTATCATATCTCGATAACCCGTACAGTACAAACACGTCCTCTAACATGTCGCGAACAGACGCAAAGGCTCGCAAGGAGTTGATGGAGAAGGCTAAGGGCAAGGGCCCTATGAACGCTGGCTCCCAAGGCATCAAGAAGTCCGGCAAGAAATAAGCGAATACCGCCGAAGCAATAATCTACTCACATCCTTACCTTTTGATGAAACATCGCGAGTCAGCTCAGGGTAGGATCCTGTTGAGATGCTCTGACCCTTTGATCGAATACCCCGGCTGCCTTCGTGCGCCATGTTTTACAACTACAATCTATGAAAATATCAATATATTCATCGCACGGAAACGATCTGTTTTTGCTTGGGTTCAGAACGTGTGCGCACTTCGCTCTCTGATGATGTGAAGTCCAGACAACGGTCCGCCATGTGGATTCTTTTCTATCTTTATCTTCTCCGCTTTTCCTAAACGAACATGAATTCGAGAATACGTCAAGATCTCGGACTCAGCATGTACCTATACATGTTGAGAGATCTCATCATGGAGATCAAGTCAGGAGCGCAATTTTTCTTGAAAAGATTGTTATGGTCTCATTACTATGCCCGCCTCATATGGCTATGAGGTTGATATCGGTCTATCTTCTGGTAAATGAATTGTATAGAGCATCTCAGCCGGTCACTCTTCTAGACCACATGCCTCCTGATGAATCGCCCAGCGTTCTCTGGTCTTCCTTCTTTTTCAAGTATCTTGTCAATTTCAATCCAAGATCATGTTGCTCCTTTTTGACGTCTGCTAATTCGGTCTTGAATGTCACCAGTGACTTCTTGATCTCTTTCCTCGTCTCATAACTGCATTCAACAGGCCGTGTTGCCCTGTTAAGATCATTGATCAAAGTCTCAAGATTTTGCTGTTGCACTGCCAGCTGTCCAAGCCGACGGTTCAGCTGCTCGATCTTGTGCTCGAGCCTTGAGCCCATCGGTGGTTCGTCCAGGTCTTGTCGTGGCGTGTCAGGCGTAGGAGTAGAGGAGGAGGACACTGCGTTCAGCGACAAAACTGGGTTCCGAGTAATCTTATTCATCCTGTTGGCATCACCCAAGCTGCCGTCAGACGGGGCCGGAGAGCCACTTGCAGCTGGACTCACTGTGAATGACGATGGAGCCGGCGAGACATTGCGTGTGTTCTGAATCTTTGTATCGACCTGCAGCTTCAGGGGCCGAGAAGGTGATGTCGATGCCGAGTACGGCTGGATCGTCTGATTGGCAGCGACATCTAAGGGCGGATCTGCGATGCTGAGACTCTCGATTGGCGGTAGTATGTGTGACTGGTCCTCTGTCGGGTCTGCCTTCAAGCTGGAATCGATGAACGACATGGAAATGCGCGAGCCGCCTTGCAATCCCACAGGCGAAAGAAACACGGGGCCGCCGAGGTGTTGCTGCAGCTCATCTCCAGTTATGGCCGAGGTTATGTCGAATGCAGCGCTCTTTGGTCGCCTCAGTGTGGTCGTCGTCGGTTCTGTCGTCTCGCTCGTTGCCCCAATGCCACCAGGCACCGTCAGAAGTGATAACGAGTCACCCCTACTTGAACGTCGAGACAGCTGTTGTTCCTGTGGAGTTGTCACGCCTGCGCGCAGAAGGCCCGGTACCGATGGTGCTGTCGATGGCGGTGTCTTCAACCTCGTGTCCTCATTCTCATCCCATGGCACTGTGATTCCCGGCAGCTCCAGAACTGGTGGTTTGTCACTGACTACATGTTGCCGAGTCAATCTCGCGTGGATATTGTCTTCCCGGCTCTCATTTTTTAAGTTATAGGCTTCCCAGAGATCCTCCTTGGGCGCTGCTTCATCTGGCGACATGCTAAGGGCCTGCAGTCGTGGGCCAGGGCGGTCCCTAAGGGGCTCTACTAGAGTCGATCTTGAACTGTGTGCTCGCCAAGGCTCTTTCTGAGCTACCGGTGGATTCGACATGTCCTTGGAGCTAGAACGATGGCCTCCCAGCAGCCGTTTGCCTGCAGACCCCCAGGCCTTACTTCGGGTCAGGAACGTGTTATCGGCTTTCTTATAGCTGGGCGTCTTTTCAGACGACCCTCGGGACGCTGAGGATGAGGTGTGTTTATGCTGCGTGGAGAGGGAAACATCGTACATCGATGCGGACGTCAAATTTTCGGAGCTTTTCATTGAGAGACCCATACTCGACAGGACTCGACGACCAGCGTTGGCTCTGTTCTTTGGTGGGTGTGTCTGCTGCTGCGGCTGCTGCTTGGATTGCTGACTCGGTGCTTGTGACTCACGTTTGCCACGACTAGTGAAACTGTTGAGCAGATGAGCTGTCGGAAGACTGAATCGTCGGGTATGCTGGGCAGGCGGGCCGCTATCTGGACTAGATCGAAACATGGAAGAAGCGTTCGAATGATTTGTATAGTCGCTGCCAGCCCTCAGGCCTCTCCTTATATCCGACATCGTCTTGGTTCTGGATTTCCTTGAAGCAGATTAGAGAGTCTCGGGCGTCAATTCTTGTATCATGGCATTTCAGAGCTATGTTTGATCGGTCTTGTCTGTCCGTTTAGTCCGGACGATCCTATGGCTGCGCACCATCGGAGCTTTTATCACTGTCTTCCTCCCTGGGTCGGTATACCTGATCTACGCCCCACAATGCTGCTATTTTTGAAGGCAACGTCCCCGGCAAAGTGTGACCGCTGTGGGCCGTGGACGTAGGTCTGCAGGGGAACGGATCAAGAGCAAGCACTGTGAGACCTCCTCACCCGGGTTTATTGTTTCAACATCTAGGGTGATTGGGGCGAAGAGCATTGCAGAACTTGAGACCACCACCCGGCTTGTGCATCTCAAACAGCCCGCATCTTCACGACACTTTCCATATCCGGCGTGCCGAGCATGGGGGAGCTCGGCGCTTCTACGCCTCATGTGAAGAGAATACGCAGATGTTTGACCGTTCGTGGAAAAGACATATGCAGAAGCGTTTTGCAGCTATTGAGCCCTCGATGTTGACAGCAGCCGAGCCAAGCAAGCAGTGTTGACAATGCGCAGCGTATCGCAGTTACGAACATCTCGGTGTTATCAAAGCAGCTAAATTCGACGACGAAACAGGTCGATTCCTAAATTGTTAATCGTGTCTTTGATATGCGCTCGGAACTTGATGAGCACTCGAAGGTCCCAAGCAGGGATTGTAACGCCCACAGCAGCACCTCTCCTTCAGTCATTCAGCCACCGCGGGTCTGCTTTAACACGTTGACGCTGGCCGTTGATATAGTCCGGAGGCCTTCTGCAAAGCTGCGCTGGCGTCGCAATAAGATAACTTCAATTCTTGAAACACTCACGTCAGCCGGCTCCTTCATGGCGGCCATCTTAGAGTTTACTTTAACTCATTCCGACTTCTGCCTCGTATTTTTCTCCATGAAGGCAAGCGTATCTGGCAATTCTGCTTCAAGCGTGGGGTTTGTGAAATGGGCAATCGTACCTTCCACAGCCTGTTAGTCATATCGCTCTTTCCAAAGATGAATCAAGCTTCCAAAGATGGCAACTTTGGATCTCTCCTTTATCCCTGATGTGCCGTCTAGAGAACCAAGCTGACAACTTCGGCAAGCCATTCGTCGACATCAACTCAGAAAAGGTCGAGACACATGAAAATCAAATTGAATCGTACTAAGTATACATCGTCAAACTGGCGGACCTTCATCAAATTCATGCGAAAGGATCCAGCCTTAAAGAATATGGGCATGAGCAAGTCAGCGTATCAATACTTTCGTTGTGCCTCCAGGAAACAAGACCGCAGGTTACCTCCAACAATATATCAGAGTTCATCGGCAACACGCCTCACAGTAGCTTCTAACTTCTCCTTCACACTCCGTGAATCCTGCTTCCCTTGCTGTCGTCCTGCATACGCTGCTCTTTTCACTATGCTCCAGATCCATCCCATTGCTCCTTCTGTCCCACTCCACATTTCATCCCATGTCCATCCAGGGCTCTGGAGTCCGTATCTATAGTACTGTGCATGCTTCTGCGCTTCCTTGCGGAGGTCTTCGATGCCATATGAAGGTGCCATGATAATACCAAACGATTTCAGGTAGTCTTCAAGATCGGTACGAGACCAGCCATGGAGAGTGACGTCAACTGCTGATTTAGCAACAGAAGCAATGTAGTTAGTTGCAGCGGCAAATTCGGATCCACTAGTCCGTGAGGCTTTGTCATAAGCAGCTTGTGCCTGACGGACAAGCTCATCACGAGTTTGGCCAGCACTCTCTGACACTTTCTGCTGTGTTGAGGCGAGGTAATCCCTTTATCCCTGTTAGTGTATTGCTCCAAGCATACAAGAAAGCATGTGCACACGGCTCACCTTAGGTGTTGTTCATTCCAAGTGTCAAAAATCCAGGACCCATATTTTGACGCTGCCTTGTTGCGGTATTCGTAAACCTTCTTGCGCAACTCATCCCTTGAAGCGCCGGCCTCAACTGAAACTTTTCGAGCGGCCAAGTATTCCTTCAATCTCATGTCAGACCACATCTTGATAATATCCTCAAACCTCTTGTCCGCCTCATCTTTGGCTGCTTCTGTAGCCTGGGAAGCTTTCTCTGTTTGGTCTGCAAAAGCACCATGTATTTTCGACACAGATGCCCGGGCCTGTTCCGTGAACAGGTGTTTGTACTTGTGCACGAGTCCCATGATTTCCTCACGAGAGTATCCAGATGGGACTCTGATACCATGTTGTTCAAAGAATTTTCTGAAGTCGGCATCCGACCACTTCTGGAGAGCGGCATCTGAGATGCTCTCCTTCGCGCTGACAACAGCAGATGAGGCATCGTAGTACTTTTGCTCATATTTTTTTGAAGCAAGAAATCCTGCACGGCGCACAGCGGCGATCAGGCGATCGCGCTTAGTATGCTGTGGTACCGGATATCCATGCTTGTCGAGGTACTCCTTCAATTGTGAATCTGACCACTGAGCATATAGCCAGTCACCAGGATACCTTGCTGTTTCCCCAGCCTTCTGGGCAATAGTGTCGTAGTTATCCTTTGCAGTTTGCAAGATAATGTTTCGATTTGAAGGCTTTGGTGTAGTGACCCCATGGCTGTCCAAGAATCTCTTGATCATTGATTCATCCCATCTATGACAAAGTCAGATTTCATTAATCAAGACATATTCATGAGTCGCGTCATTGTAAAACCTACGTATCAAAAACCCATTGCTTAGCATCGCCTATGGCATCTCCTATAGCATCTGATACCCGCCCTTTGGCGTGCGACAGAGGTGCAGAAATCTTGTGCTGCCAGTTGTCTCTCACCAACTGCTCCAGTTCTTCTCGATTGGAATGTGGTGGGTGAGGTATATCTGAATGGTGTTAGTCGTCCTCTAGACCATGGGCTCATTGCACTGGGAGGATACTAAAACAACTGACCATGATCCGCAAGCCAACGTTTGAGATCAACCTCCTGATCCTGGGCTGATGGGAGAATAGGATTAGCCGTCGTCCTGAGTCGATAGCCGAAGTAGGACTGTTGACATGTTCAAACCAAGGCAGCGTTCATACATACCCTTACTACCAACCCAGTTGGCCGTTGCCAGCTGGAATAGGGCAATGAGGCTTATGAGCAGCACACGCCGCAGCAGCTTCATGGTGAACGTCGGTAATAGTGAACTTGTGCTCTTTTTTAAAACAGTCACCAAGAATGTAGATGAGATGTGGAATATTGGAGATTCGAGCGAGTCAAGATGTCAATCAAATATCTCTTCAACAGAGAGAATCCCGGAGCAGTCCGCTATCGCCCTCGTATGCAGGACTCAAGTATGGCGACCATCGCAAAGGATCGCACCTAGAGGAAAGAAACATTCCATGACCACAACGAAGTAAGTGCGTTGCGTCCGCCCGACGAGCATCGCCCTTTCCGTGGGATTTCCTCCTCGTCACGGTCACGGCCACGGCCGTTCGTCTGAGCTCAGCTAATGCATTGCCAGATCCAGTCCCAGCCGGGCGGGGAACCCAATGGCTGGCCCTTCGTATGGATGCATTGCAGGCATTTGCAGGCTGCTTCACTTGTCCATTGCGGTTTCTCTAGACGATCTGGCGAGGGAAGAAGAGAGTACGGTGTACCAAGGACGACGGCTGAGCTTGTTCGGCTGACCAGCCAAGTGTATGTAGATCGCAACCGAAGCATGTTGCAGTGTTACCTGGGCCGTACAGGACAGCAAGCAACATAACAATATTGCATTGCATCGCACGAATGACGGCTGCAGAGTGGTGATGGGCTGCAAGAGGCAGCTTGGTGCCTTACATCAAGCTTGTTTGCTGCTCCGCTCTGCTGGAGCTTGACCCTTGACCCCTAGGCACCACCGGGAGGACCCATCATCAAACATACCGCTGATTGGGGAGCTTTGGCCTGTGCTCTATCAGACGATCTCCCACAAGCAGGAGTTGACATCTCGTCCTCTTGGCTCGGTGTACACGGCTACGGGAGTACATTGCATAAGAGCTTCCCATGAGCTCTGCTCTGCCCGGTTGTCATCAGCTTCAATAATTGACGTCTTGTTCCCCGTCTACGGTACTGCCTGCTCAGCTCTAGTGCCGTGATGGAGCCCTACTGCCAAAAGCTAGCTTCTCCGAGCATCCCTAACTTCATCATATCGCTGTAAGCCCCGAATTGCTGGCCATTGCTATACCCTCGATGCTGTTCTCTGCTAATAATGCTTGCATAGCGTGATTCTCGCCGGAGTCATCGTCTCTTATTTGCCTCAGCATGTTCGCTTGATCAGCAGAAAAAGTTCGGTTGGCATCTCGCCGTACTTCCTTTTGCTGGGAACTGCTTCATCAATTAGCGGCTTTGCCAATATTGTTCTCCTTCCAAGGAGCCAGCGCGATGTTGCATGTTGCAAGGATATTGGCGGGTTCGCTTGTTTTGCCTCATTACTCGGCATACTTCAAGTTGGATCAGGATTTCTGTGTTTTGCTCTGATGTAAGCGTGAAACGATCTACATTGCGGTCCTTCAGGGGAGCATCATCGCTAATGATTGTCCGAAAGTATGATATTATATGTGGCGTATGTTCCCCGAACACCCACGCTCACCAGTCTTCAATCACCATCTCGAAGGCCAGACTTTCATGTCGCCGTAGTGGTTGCAACTCTTTGCCTTGCCCATTTCCTGGCAACGCTCGCGATCTCGTTCGTCATTGAGATCTGGTATCCAAAATACCTACAATTACTCGCAAACAGCTTTGGAGTGATGGCAGCTATCATGGCTTCAATCCAGTACTTCCCTCAAATCTATACCACCTTCCAACTACGTTGTGTGGGGAGCTTGAGCGTTCCAATGATGTGCATTCAAACTCCTGGAAGCTTTGTGTGGGCCGCTAGTTTGGCAGCTCGCGTAGGATGGGAGGGTTGGAGTACATGGGGAGTCTATATCCTCACCGCAGCACTGCAGGGATGTCTGCTGATTATGGGCATCTACTTCGAATATATCAGCCCTGACAAACCAGGAGAAACGTCACCTTCATCTACAGCAACAACCGCTCAGATCGAGGAGGGGACTGGGCGGATGCCTGATGAAAACACGCCCTTACTTCACGAGCAGGATACGAGCTGAGTGAAATATCTGCATCAAATGATGTGATTCGTTGTCCCGCTTGATCATCAGGCATGCTCATAATGACATGTGGCCGTTTTCACGTTCGCATTTCAGTACCCCATCTAGTTGAATTTCTTCTCATAATAAAAAGTTACTTCCCATACCAGGCCTTCATTTTTGACGTGCTTAGGTTCCGACAACTACGCTCCGGGCTGAGTCGTTTGCAAGCGAGAGACACCTCTGCAACTTGACTACGTACATACTAGGCACACGGCCCGCCCCATATCTTGTCGTCGAGCTTTCATGTGTATTGATGTCGGTTCAGGTCAATCAGACATTGATAGTAGGCGAAATTTAGAGACATCACGTTTTATGTTTTGTGTCTTGTTGCAAAAGTATACTATAAGATGAAGAAAAAGGAAGATATTTATGCTTCAAGTCGTATAAAGTTCGACAAAGGAAAGTAACATTATGGAGAAGAAAATTCTCGACAGGGGTTCTCGAAAAAAAGGGGAAAAGACGCTTGAAAGAAACGTTTTGTGACTGATGGCGCGAGAAGGGCGCAATATGCGTAAAGATGTTGCGAGAACTCCCGCAAAGATTCGAGTTGCGCGGGAGGGAGGAAAAGAATCGAGGCAGGAGGTTTGTCAGGTGTAACGCCGAGATGGATGACAATGAACAATGCAATGCAAAAGTAGATGGTGCGATAGAGAAAGCCACCGCAAATGTGAAAAAAAAAAAAAACGAACCATTAGTCGAATATCCTCGAACGCCATATGCTGCAATGTTGGACCAATGTTTGAATGTGCAAAATATACAAGTTCCATCCAAGTACAGAGTGATTACAACAGCTGGCTTCCGATAACGCCATATCCCATAAAGCGATTGATGAAGTCTAGAAGGCCTCTCCTATTGTGTTCGCGAGTTTTCCTTGGAAAAATCAGGATGAGAGAAGAAAATAATCAGCTGTTGAACCACTCGCAGTAGCAATCGCTATCGGAGTCGCTGCTATCCGCTCGGTTGTATAATCGACGCTGTAGTATGGAACTACTTGATGGCGCAGGGGAGTCGAATAAAGCCAGCGAGTTTCCAATTGGAGACACTTTGCCGTTGTCTAATACCTGCATCTGCTCACAGTATGGCGAGCTGGATGAGCTTGTCGTAGCCTTCCGTCTCCTTTCGATCATGCGTATTGGGTAATCGAAATAAGCCGTATAATCTGTTGAACGTCGGACATGGGAGAAGACGTCATATTCCTCGTTGTTGTGCCCGGTTTCGTCTAAATCTCGTACTTGTGAATCTCGCTTCGACATTGTTGTAGGACGCCATTGTGATGCAGATGGTGTCGCCATAGCCATGTAGTTCCCCATTGTAGTTGGTGTTGCTGTCGACGTATCGCTTCCAGAGGCAGTACCTGATGTTGCCGCTGATTGGTTCAAGAAGATAAAGACTTCGAAGACTGTGCTGTTCCACCAACAGAACCAAGGCTTATCTCCCACGCGAGAGCTTTGACCAACCCAGTCGGAAGAGCGACGAGGAATATCGCGATAGACCAAATTTCTCTTTGAGACGTCGTCAGAAGGGAATTCACTCGCCGGGATGATGACTAGTTTGTCCATCTCAGTTTCGAAGTACAGTCCTGGTCCCAGATCCGGTCTGTTCAATTCAATCCCCATCGTAAGATTATGTTCTTGTTGGTTAAATATCGGATATTGTGGACCATAGTTGAAGTTCGCGCTGATTATTGGCGAGACGAAGCCGATGGTTGAGTCTCCGGAATATTCATCGTTGCCGACAGACGCCGGCACGGTCACATCTTCCCGACATTGCCATGCCGTATCTAATTCACTGGAGAGACACGACGATTTCTGCTTCGGCTCATTGATATGAATAAGGTACGACCCTGGAACCAGACTCGGGAGGCCGGCGGGAACATTAGACACAGGAGTTGCATCCAAAGA
>JAGYIB010000304.1:0-11269 GCA_024244615.1 Ascosphaera pollenicola | reverse complement strand
CAATGCTATATACGCAGTCTATTCCATATGCAGCTGCGAGTCGACTCGGGACTGGCTTGCATCCTATCCAGCACTCAAGCAGGCTCTTGTCAACGCTGGATGTGAGCTGCAGTCTAAACGTCATGGCGACGAGCTCAAGCTCACCGAGCGTCTAAGAGCTGTCCAGGCCCATGATCAGTTGATGCATATCTTCACTATCTACCTAGAAGATCACCCTACCGATCTCGATATGCTGTTTGAGGTGATTGGTCACATTGCCACCGGTGAATTGAAGTCCACGCTAGTTTGGTCACAGTTCATTTACAAGAACATCATCACCACCTCTGATCACGGACTTCAGCAGTCTATACTTCGCCGTTGTTTCGAGGTTTACAGTACACGCAATTGCCCCCTGTGTACAAAGACATGGATGCTGAAGCAACTAATCAATCCTATGATCTTGAATGATATACAGAAGACTTGGGGACATAGCTCTACTATTCTTGATTCAGACATTGTTGAAACAATGTATGATATGATCTGGCTGAAGATCCCTTCTGAGTCTCCAGACGAGCCAAACCAGCTTGATCTTGCCAACGTCAGAATGGAGACGCTCCAACTAACAGCCACATTGTTGAAATACCGCCATGAACTCATTCATGATTACCGGAGAGATATCATCAAATATGCATGGGCTTATGTTCGCATGGACGACATCATCAACAAGTACTCCGGCTATGTCCTTATTTCCTACTTCATAGTGTTCTACGAGACTCCTTCGCAATTGGTCCTTCAGATCTTCACAGCGCTTTTGAAGGCACATCACAACGAGAGCATATCTTTGGTTCTGCAAGCTCTTGACGTCCTAGGCCCGTCCCTACCGAAGAGACTTCCATTAAGCAAACCCTCAGCTTTACCATGGGTGAGGTGGCCTCGCCGTGTTCTAGCGGAGGAGACCAACAATTCCAATCAAGTCGTTTGCGTCTTCCAATTCCTTGTCAAACATGGCGATATGTACTATGAGAAGCGGGAGGACTTTTCACAGCTCATCATCAGCTATCTGCCCAAGCTTGCTGCGACTGCACCAAATCCTAATGACACGAGAAAAGTCGCACTCAGCCTCGTTGGGTTATTGTGGTCGTGGGAGAAGAAGCGACATGATGGGCTCGCTTCACTGACTGATTCATCGGGATCAAAGAAAAGGACGGCCGAAGAAGCGGGATTAGATCTGGAACCAGGGCCTGACGGACATTCTTTGGGGCCGTCTTCACCAAGGACGGTGCATGAGTTCCAGATTCCTACCGACTTCCGACTAATGCTGATCAAGTATTTGATCAGCTTCATCTGTTGCCTGACAGAGCGCTATCCTGTCCCGTCATCTCGGTATTCTTTGGCCACCCGATCCTCGCCGAAGCCAGTTCCCGGGAGCACATTGATTGAGCAGGCTGTGCAGTATCTGCGAAACTTCTTGTCACCAGGTCATTGGACTGATCTTGATATCCCGCTTTCTTCCAAGGCCATTGATACATTCTTGACTTCAGACAAAGCCGATTCTCCTGATGAAAAGTACGTCACGTCAATGGTCAATAGCTTGCAGGTCGTTCGTATTGCACTTGCCTATCGTCCCAATGAATGGATCCTCGATCAACTTCCATCCATTCGAAACCTTCTCGCCAAGTCTTTGCGTCTCGAAAACTCAGAGGTACAAGATTGTCTGCATGCCATTGAAGATGGGTTGGATATTTCACCGAAATTATTGCCGCCAATCCAACGCATCCTGGCAGCATTACCTACGAAGCGTGAGGGCGAAGAACCGGACGCAGATGCAGTCACGCCTGAATATGTGACTCACCTCGAAGGTATCGCTTCAGAGGGATTGGCTGCCAATCGTTATATACATGCGCTCAACATCTTATGGACCCTCTCAAGATGTAGGCCTGAATCGGTTGACTCGCATATTGGTGGCATCTTGAAGGTCTTCGGCCATAAGTTAGCCAAGGATCATGTTCAAGCGTATGCTCCAAAACCGCCACCTGGTGTGCCTCAACGAACTCCAGAAGTACCTGCAGTCGGCGAGCCTGAGTTTGAGCAGTCTGTCGATCTTATCTCTAAAACCATCGATCTCATTTCTGTTCGAATAACATCTCTCGCGGAACAGCGACGATCATTCCTCAACATTATTGGAGGGATTGCTGAGCGCTCACTGGATCAACGACTTTGCCTCAAGATTCTAGGCTTAGCAGAGGATTGGGTCTTCAATTCCCCAGAATCTTTGCCAACGTCTAAAGAGAAGACTGCGGTCCTTCTCAAAATGCTCATCTTCGAACATAGGCCTGATCCCGTGCCCCTGAAGCGTTTCCTTGACTTGATCATCAGAATCTATGAAGACCCGAAGATCGCCAAAACAGATCTTGCGGTTCGTTTAGAGCAAGCATTCCTCATCGGCACTAGGGCAAAGGACGTTGAATTACGAAACCGCTTCATGTCCCTCTTCGACAAGAGTTTATCTCGCTCTCCTAATGCTAGGCTTAGCTACGTGCTAACTTCTCAGAATTGGGAGACACTCAAGGATTCGTTCTGGATATCTCAGGCTTCACATCTGTTGTTGCGTGCTGTTGATATGGCAGCGCCTGCACGACTCCATGTTGAAGATTATACTGTCTTTCCAACCTCTTTCTTATACGGCAGTTTCGACAAAGATCCTCGGAAGGCTGATGTTATGGTTGATTCTCATTTGGAGACTTTGATAGCCGACCACCGGCGATTTTGTCACGAGTTGGGAGAAGTCAAAAGTCGCGACATTTTGGAGCCCCTTATTCAACTCCAGTATCTGGACCCTAAATCAGCCTACAATATTTGGATAACAATATTTGCTATAAGCTGGTCCGTTCTATCGCAAGAAGAACGATTTGAGATGGAGAAGGGTATTGTGACATTGGTTACACGCCCTTATCATCAAGCCCAGCTGGATGATCGACCGAATGTCATCCAAGCTCTTATCGAGGCTTGTGTCAAGGCTCGTCCACGCTGTAAAATTCCGCCGCATGTGATGAAGTTCCTCGCTAAGACATTTGATGTCTGGTATCCCACGGCTATCCACCTTGAATCTTCCGCTATCTCGCCAATTATCGACACTCCTAAGGCCCGTGAAAGCAATCTTGATGCGCTAGTGGAGCTGTACGCTGGCTTACAGGAGGACGACCTCTTCTATGGCACATGGAGAAGGCGATGCAAGTATGTTGAAACGAATGCGGCGCTGTCTCATGAACAGAACGGGATGTGGGATAAAGCCCAGCAGCTCTACGAAACTGCCCAGATCAAAGCTCGCACCGGTGCGGTTCCATTTTCCCAAGCTGAATACTACCTTTGGGAAGATCACTGGGTCCTATGTGCGGAAAAACTTCAGCAGTGGGACATTCTCAACGATTTCGCTAAACATGAGAATCTCAACGACTTACTTCTCGAATCGACGTGGAGGAACATTGAGTCTTGGTCTAACGACGCAACCCGGGAAAATCTTGAAGGGCTTGTCAAGTCGGTCTCAGATGCCCCTACCCCACGACGTTTATATTTCCAAGCTTTCTTGACTCTTCTCAGATGCCATGCCAATAAGGACAACAATTTCGAACCCCTGAACGTCGTGTGCGATGACGCTTTTCAGGCTTCTATCCGCAAGTGGCACCAGCTCCCAAAACGAATTACCAACGCACATGTGCCCGTACTTGAGAACTTCCAATTGCTTGTTGAGCTACATGATGCAACTATCATCTGCAATAGCTTGGCCACTACAAACGAACGGAACCTGGATTCAAAGTCAGCTGAACTGAAGTTGCTTTTAGGTACCTGGCGGGACCGTCTTCCCAATGTTTGGGACGATATCAATGCCTGGCAAGACCTCGTTACATGGCGTCAGCATATATTCCAGCTGATCAACTCGACTTACCTCAATCTCCTTCCTACTTCAGCTGGCAACGTTGCAAGCAATTCTTATGCTTACAGGGGGTATCATGAGATAGCGTGGATAGTGAACCGATTCGCTCATGTCGCCCGCAAACATCAAATGCCAGAGGTTTGCATCAATCAGCTCAGCCGAATCTATACATTACCGAACATCGAGATACAAGAGGCGTTCTTGAAGCTTCGGGAGCAAGCAAAATGCCATTATCAGAACCCTAAGGAACTTACCACCGGCTTGGATGTCATAAACAATACCAACCTGAGCTACTTCAGTTCGCCTCAGAAGGCTGAATTCTATACTCTCAAGGGTATGTTCCTCGCTAAGCTCAACAAAACATCGGAGACCGCAGATGCTTTTGGTGTTGCACTATACTTCGACATTCGGTCTGCAAGAGCCTGGGCAGAATGGGCTCAATTCAATGATCAATGCTTCAAGGCTGATCCGTCTAATATGGACCTTGCTCGCAATGCGATGTCATGCTACCTTGAAGCAGCTGGGCTTTACAAGAGCCATAAGTCGAGGAAGATTTTGAGCCGCATTCTCTGGCTCTTGACTCTGGATGACAAGGAAGGTACAATCTCAAAGATCTTCGAAAACTTTGGAGGAGAGACGCCCGTCTGGTACTGGGTGACATTTATTCCGCAGCTGCTCACAGGATTGACCCAGAAGGAAGCTGAGCTCTGCAAAGCTGTCTTGGGCCGAATCGCAAAGGTTTTCCCACAATCCCTTTTCTTCTCTCTCAGAACAAGCAGAGAAGAATTTTTGACTGCGAAGAAACAACATGACCAAAAGGTTGAGAAAACAAACAGAGCGAGGTCACAAGCTGCCGCTGCATCTCTTGCCAACTCAAACCACACAACAACAGGTGACTCGAACGCGAAGGACCATGCAGCCGGTAGATCTGAGGCTAAGGCGGGTGAAACTCCGGGTGCGTCTGCTCCAACTCCCACTCTGGGTGCTCAAATCGGCACCAGTGTTGCTGGCAGCGGTGCGGCAAGTGCCAGTGCGACACCACAGATACCGTCTGCAGCAAGCCACCAGCATCCTACCGACCCAGCTAAGGCCAAGCCTTCACAGCCCCCACGACCTTGGGAGTATTGTGAAGAAGTAATGGCAGGTTTGAAGACTGCATTTCCCCTTCTTGCTCTGTCAATGGAGACCATGGTTGATCAAATCCACTCTCGCTTCAAATGTACGATCGACGAGGATGCATACCGTTTGATAGTGGCTTTGCTCAACGACGGCATAGCCTGCGTTAGCCGCTCTCCTGCACTGTATGATAGGGGCGGCAAGCTTCCTGCTATCACTGAAGGCAATATCAAACGTTTCATGGAGAATGTTTTGCCAGCTAATATCCGCAAAGCATTCGAGCACGACTTTGATCTCAAAAACCTGTCGATGTATGATTATATTCAGAAACTGCGTCGTTGGAGAGACAGATTTGAAGAGAAACTTGACTCAAGAGCAAGTCCACAGTCACTAGAGGCGTACTCGTCAAATCTTGCAGAGTTCAAGTTCTTCAAATTTGATGAGGTCGAGGTTCCCGGCCAGTACCTGCAACTCAAGGACAACAACAAAGACTTCATCCGAACTGATCATTATCTGCCTGATGTTGATCTAGTCCGAGGACCTGGAGGCTGCCACAGACGCATCAAAATACGCGGCCATGATGGCAGTCTACATCCTTTCGCTGTCCAGCATCCTTCACCACGTCACTGCCGAAGAGAGGAACGCATGCTTCAACTTTTCCGGATCTTCAACAGCGTTCTTGCACGAAAGAAGGAGAGTCGTCGTCGAAACATCAACTTCTATTTACCTGTGATAGTTCCTTTGGCTGCACACATCCGACTGATTCAAGATGACCCATCATATGTCTCGCTACAAGCCATTTACGAGGATCACTGTCGGCGAGTGGGTATGAACAAGGATGACCCAATCCTCTTCACCATGGAAAAGATGCGTTCGCTCATTGAAGCACGACAGAGTGTAAGTCATTTGAGATCCTTTTCCCCCGTTCCTTGTCCGATAGCTAACATAAGCAAGTGGACGGCACAGCAGTCTAGCATCCTGCGCATCGAGATCTTCTCTGCAATCCAGGAGAAATGGATCCCTCATACCTTGGTGCTGGAGTACTTCCAAAGGATATATCCCAATTACGCCGACTTCTACCTATTCCGCAGACAGATCTCCTATCAATATGCTTGCGTCGCCTTCATGACATACGTCATGCATATGAACAGCCGCATGCCATCGAAATTGTTCTTCTCTCGCGGCACTGGTAACATCTGGGCAAGCGACATCCTTCCTTCTGTCCATACTGGCAAGGGTGTATTCTTCAACCCCGAGCCAGTGCCGTTCCGCCTTACTCCCAATCTTCAAACGCTCATGGGCCCGCTGTTCATGGAGGGTATTTTCTCAAGCACGATGATGGCCATTGCCCGCTGCCTGACCGAGCCGCGCCATGAACTAGAGCAGCAACTCAGCATCTTCGTGAGAGACGAACTGCTGTTAGGCGTGGTACCGACTATGTACTTACGGAGCAACTCGATTGAGAACCAGCTCCGGGAGTTCGTGCAAACCAATACGGACTTTGTCGTCAATCGCGCAGTCAGCCTCGCCAGCTCACCCGACGGGACACTGCCGGCCAACCAGTCTGTGATTGATCTCATTTCCAGAGCAGTTAATCCGCATCAACTCGCTCAATGTGATGCGTTGTGGATGGCCTACATATGAGGCGTCCCCTTGTTCATTTTCTGTTTTCCGATTTTTCTTTTAGTCCCGGATCTTTTGATTGTCGTCTCAGATAATACCTTTGCTGTTATGTATCACTAGCATTGTTTTCCAAGCCTGATTGATTACCTTTCATGACGTCCTTCTAGATTCTGCCATGCGTGCTTCTACCACTTTTGATATCCTTCACGTTCTCAATTCGGAATTGATTGACGTTTATGATGAATGATATGAGAATAATGTTTTATTTTAATAGTTGCTGTATTCCTGACAACATCTCATCACAAGTTCTCCAGAAGCGATGAATGTAATGGCTCAAAATTGGGTATCATTGCTCTAAGAAAGGTATATAGACGACGACGTGACTGGACCTTAGATTAAACCAGCCGCGTCTTCTTTTTGATTCCTAAGCCAGCGTCAAAGGGCTTCCGCTTTGGTTTCTTGGTTCGGGCAAAGGTCGGAGGGGGCATGCTCAAGCCCAGTGCTGATGGAGCGTCGGCTGCATCACTCTTTACCGTAGCAGGTGCATCAGATTCCACTAAGCGTTTGACCTTCTCACCAGTTTCTGTGGTGAATGCACGTCGGGCCTGTTCGGCAATTTCCTCTTCTTCTCGACGTAACCTCTCCTGCTCTTCTTCTAGGACACGTGAAAGAGCCATGCGCTCAGCACCGCCATACTCTCCACGTTCTATGCGTGCGTTTCGAGTTCGGATTTCGTCAAGGGCATCGGCCACCGCCATTTCCCGTTTAGAGTCAAGCATTTTTTCTTCCAGTTCAGCCATTTTGTCGCGCTCCTCTTGTTCTTTCCTCTCGCCTTCTTCCCGTTCTAATCGATCGAGGAGTTGCTCCTCTGTCTCCTCAAGCTCTTCTTTCTTAGCCTCTCTCCACATCTCGAAGTTTCGCTTTGCTCCCTTCTCCGCGACATAGTCCATGTGCTTAGGATCAGTCTTGAAGGTGATTTCGCATGAACATCTTGTGCAGCGTATGTAGAAGCGGTATATGGGAATGTTCAGATATTTTTCTTCCGTTGTCTCTTTCCGAGCGTTGAACTTTCGGCCTTTATATATGTATTCGCCGCAGTTCGTGCACTTCATGCTGAAGGGTGCCATCAAGCGGACAGTGAGCAGTTTTGGCCCGACATTGCGCAGGTGCTTCGGCTTGCGCGTGATAAGCGACGGATCGAAGTCCGGCGGGTAGTACTTTGTGAGCACCTTTCGCTCAGACATTTTGAACTATGTGTGTCCGAAGAGTACGGTAAAAGCGGGTGTAGAAACGTCGCTGAGAGTGTTGGAGATGGTGATGGTGATGATGATATCGAGGTTGATGAAGTGAAGTTGAGATCCGTCGATGCTGTGAAGTCTGGGACGTCGAGAAATGGCGGAACGTGACATCACGTGGTGCTATATCTGCCCGCCTCAGACGACAGCCCAATGAATGCGCGCAAGGAACGAGGAGGCAGAGCTGGACGGCGATCGATCTCAAGCAAACAAATCGCATCAAAAGGAGAGGGAAGACGCTGGGAGTTATTCATAACAATGACACTGGGATACGCTTGACAATTGCAGCCGACGACAGCATCTGAACTGCTTTTTCATGGCTGTCACCGCAGTGTTCTGATACAGGCACTGACCACTCCATATACCATTACGTCCAGCGCCCCACGGCGGCGCCACTGAGGTCGCGATTCAACGTCTGAATGCGCCTAGGCCTGAGTTTGCTCATGGTCATTCAATTTCCAAACCCATTGAACCCCGCCAGACGTCGTCGTCGAGTAACGACGCAGCATGGATGCCTATCTTCGCCGCTGGCGACAGGATGCGCTGAACAAAGGCCAACATGAAGCCGCCATATTCATCGGCGACAAGTTGCTTGCGCTCACAGGCAGCGACAGTGACACTTTCTGGCTAGCGCAGGTCTATTTCTCAAACAAGAATTACACCAGAGCTCTGGTGATGCTGTCGAAGAATGATCTGATTGTCCGGAGCTCCTCATGTCGTTATCTCGCCGCACACTGTTACATCAAACAAAACAAATACGACGAAGCGCTCGCTGTTCTTGGAGAAAATAACCCTTCACACCTGATAAATACTCATACGCGACGAAAACTGCAGCACGCTGCGTCTAGCTCGCATGTCGCTCTGCGAGATGGCAAAATACGGGTGTCCGAAGACGAGAAAGACAAGCAGGATGCTAATAACATCAAATTCGAGGCAGCGATGTGCTATCTGCGGGGACTCTGCTATGCTCGACAAAATGCGTTCGACAAAGCTAGGGATTGCTATAAAGCAGCTGTCCGTATCAATGTTCAATGTTTCGAGGCATTCGACCAGTTGATGAAAAATTCACTCATGTCTCCTGCAGAGGAGCTTGACTTTCTTGAAAGTCTGGATTTTGATTCCGTTGATGCTTCTATGGACCCGTCTATTGCGCAAGAAGCAGCTGCTTTTACCAAGCTATTGTACACAACCCGTCTCTCGAAGTATGCTTCACCCGACGCTTTGACGAATGCTACAGAGACCCTGTCGACGCATTACAGTCTTGCCAACAATCCCGATATGCTTCTATGTCGCGCGGAAACTCTATATACACAATGCCGTTTTGCAGAAGCACTGGAACTCACGTCATCCATTTTGAATCCCCCTGGCTCAGACATGAATATTATGACCCAAGGCTCACAGAGCCAAACACTAGGCCACTCACCTGCTGTCTACCCTCTTCATCTTGCCTGCCTTTATGAGACTGGCGCCACAAACTCCCTCTTCCTCCTTGCCCATACCTTAGCCGATAATGCTCCTGATGAGTCATATACGTACCTGGCCATAGGAATATACTACATGGCCGTCTCTAAAATTGCAGAAGCGCGCAGGTTTTTCTCAAAAGCGTCTTTGCTAGATCCTCATTCCGCGCCGGCGTGGATAGGATTCGCACATACTTTCGCTGCAGAGGGTGAGCATGACCAGGCAATCGCAGCTTACAGCACCGCGGCTCGCCTATTCCAGGGAAGTCATTTACCTCAACTCTTCCTTGGTATGCAGCACCTAGCTCTCAACAACATGTCCCTTGCCCATGAGTATCTTCGTTCTGCATACGACAAGTCGTGCGCGTCGACATCGGGTTCAACCACGCGCGATCACATCACGCTACGAGGTGGTGATCCTCTTGTCCTGAACGAATTGGGTATCGTTCTTTACCACGAGGGAAAACTCGAAGAAGCCGTCGAGCTTTTCCGCCAAGCACTTGAGCTTGCCGCACAATTGCAATGTGATCGAGGCGCCTGGCTTGCGACAAGGGCAAATCTAGGACATGCACTGCGTCGCCTGTGGAGATTTGAAGAGGCTCTCAACGAGTTCGATGAATGTCTTCGCATTGGGGCGAGCGGCTCAGCATCAGGCTACACGGCTACGATAGGGGGCGCAGCTGGTGGGGCTCTCATTTCAGCAGGGTCAACTGGTGCTGGCAGATTTGAAGATAGAGGCCTTGTCGGCTCTCTGCACACTGCGAGGGGCTTGGTTCTCCTTGAGTTGGGACGGACAATGGAGGCCGTGACTGCTCTCCATGAAGCAGTACGTGTACTAGGGCCCAGCGGAAGTGATACCGCTGCAGGAGCTGGAGTTGCGGCTACCTTGCTTACCAAGGCCCTTGAAATTTGGGAAATTGAAAGGGTCGATCACACGACGGAGATGCGAAAACAGCCACATAGGAAAAACAGCGTTGCGTTGTTTGAGACGCCAGTTAGTGAATCGAAGACTGCTAAGAGCAAAGGAAAAGGCAAGGCTAAGGCGGCACGAGCGTCTAGCAAGAAAACTTCCAGGGAAGGCCACTTCTCTGCTCAAGACATGGACTCGACAGTCGAGACAGAACTTGATCGTGAAGCTGATGATATGATTAGTCGTGCTCTAGCAAGGTCAGGAAGACGTGCGCAGGCAGTCCCTAAACGCTCTCAACCTCGAAGGGCAGCACGATGAGACTTCCAAAACATTGATACGAAACATACGGTGCAGACTCTTGTCCTCCAATACTCCCTCCCTAGACGCCTGCCTTGAAAATGCACTATACCCTTCTCGAAATTCCTATCATTATTGACTCTATCCAATCTACACGGCTGATGTAAGCTTTGCTGAGCAAAGATACCTGCCATTAGATCAAAAGAGGCGTTCAACGTGCATCGTTACCAATTATCTTTCGCAAGAGCAGGTCTTGTTCTGAATCATGACTTTCAGTCATCAAAGCATGCCTTCCTGAAATCAGGCGATGATTCCGCACGCCATGCAGCAAAACCTTGCTTACACTTATCACTTACACAAGCGCTACATGATGTCCAACAATGAGAGTATTATTACCCCTGCCCTGGTTGTCGTTCACATGGGCGCTACACAACATTGGTGTCCGCAATTTGAATATATCCATTGGTACGAAGTAGAGCGGTGTCGCGATTGTCAGCCGTGACAGGATCGTGTTGATGAGGCGTATTGGTCGCCGAAGAAATTGGCTACGCAAATCGTTGCTGCGGAGCTTTGACCCCGTTGCATCTACACCAAACTTGCGCTTGACACAGGCATGTGCACCAGAAAGGCTATGGTCTGTTGTACTGTCTGCATTCAG